>JAPSGF010000014.1:12342064-12401947 GCA_035772895.1 Perdix hodgsoniae | reverse complement strand
AAGGAGGGAGAGGAGAGGAGAGGAGAGGAGAGGAGAGGAGAGGAGAGGAGAGGAGAGGAGAGGAGAGGAGAGGAGAGGAGAGGAGAGGAGAGGAGAGGAAAAAATCCTCCATGGAGACCATTTTTCAAAGTAGAAGTAATTTCAATCAATTTCAGTTAAAATATCTGTTCTGGCTGTATCCGCCCTGCTTCTCTAGGAGCCAACTTGGCATTTGGGATAGAGCAAAAAAATAGTTTAGTCAGCATTTCAACTCCTATGCTGAGAAGCTGAAGTCATTCTGGTAGTGTGACTGCCTTGGAAAAGCCTGAAATGGGACATGGGAGGCCTCGCCAATATTTCAAGGCCTCTGTGCCACAAATTTTTATGTCTGTTTTACAGTCTGTAATATTGTATTTCGTACTTGGGCTCTGTAGAGTGACTCGCAGATCTTGTTAGGTTGAACCATTGGCTTTAGTGTGATTAGCAGCAGTAGTGAAAACATGCCAGACAATACAACATCATTGCTAATAGATTTTTTTTTTGGTAGAGTTATTATGGATCTGTTTTACTAAATTGAAATATCTTAATGAAATTGTGAGTAGTTTTGAAGTGTAGTTCATTATGTAAAATTGCTTAAAAATTAAATGGTAATAAAATGTTATTAATGCAATACTAGTGGAATATATGAAACCAGATTTTGCCAAAGTTAGTATAAAAAGATAAAAGCTTTTGAAAGAATTCATGTTAGAAAACATAGGACAGTGTAAAGTCTATTGTATTTACTGATGATTATTCTGGATTGAGTAATGAATTCATCTATAAAGTAAACATGACATGTTTAACCTCATGCATCTCTAAAAGGCTATATATTTATTTAATAAACAAGACTCTCTGTGGCATGGATTAATTTTTCAAGTGCTTACATTACTATTTGAGAATGGTGGATGTCTCCAGAATTTCCTAAAAGGTTGCCAAATCTTTGTGATGGAAATAATAATGCTACTATGGTGTCTTCTCAAGTGAGAACTGGATGGACAACAGTAACTTCACCATTCAGGATTTTTGCCTTAGTATCCTCCTTAAAGCTTGGGAGTTATTCCTATTTTGATATGAGCCGTGGAACATAGCAAATGATATGCTACTATTATTTCATTTTTTGGCAGTGACTTGAACACACTGCTTGTATACACGATCCATATTATAAAATCTTCCCATGCTAGGTCTGTCTGGAGGACAGAGACAGGCAATAATACTTTCTGCAAATGAAAACTACTTCATATGTAACTGCAGGTTATTGTTTTCTCTCCTTAAAATTTGTTCTTCAAAAACATTAGAGTTGTATGTTCATAGCAGATAATCAGGAAAATCCACAGTTTAGGGAAAACGTGCCATATGTCTTGTGATTCTAGGACACAATGGGGTATCTCCTTAATGACTTCCTCAGTGCCCCCAGTTGCATCTTGGTGTTAGAAGACATATGGAGCTTTTTCCCCTTAACTGTGAATTTCTTTCCTGCCACTGGTTTTTCTTACAACCTTAATCTGCTTTTAATGTACTGTAGTTGTCTTTTCCTGTCAATAATCTTTTATCCCTTGTTAGGCAACTTAATTACAAATGGCAGAACTACAACTTTTACTTTTGGCATGAGATGGATGCTTAAATCCTGTTTTTCAAAAATTGAATTAAACTTGGTCTTGTGCTATACTTCATGTTATAAAACCTGTGCATTTTCCTTCTGATAGCATAAATGTTTGGTGATATTCGGCATTCTGTAGTCTGTGGGCACGTGTATGTAAGTTGACTGTGATGGCAGTTTTTGTTGATGAACACTTGAGACCTTGCCTTTTAAATCTGATAAATATTTAAATATTTGTGTCACAGGGTGCAATTTGGGCCTGGTTATATAGAAATGACATGAGAACCATAGTCCCAGGTTACAGGTTACCTGTGTCTTTTTTTTAAATCTCTTATACTTTAAAGAAGTGAAATAAACATTTCTTTCTCAATGTAACAACAACAATCAACTAAACAGAAAATACAGGAAAATCAGAAAAGAATTTGCACACATTTTTTTTCTAATCAAGAAGTATGGGATTCAAATTGCATTCTAATAAATTTGTGAAGAGGTAGTATTACTGATTTAAGGTTTTATTTTAAGAGTTTGGACAGAAATATTTGTAAGTGGGCATGTCCTTCCTTGATCCAAAGCTCAAAGAGATCAATGAAACTTTTTATTATGCTTTGATCCTAGATTTAAAATATCGTGCATGGTAAAAACAAGCAAACAAGCAAAAGATGATAAAGATACATGATTTACACTGTGATACTGAGAAGTTTTGTGGTACATGAGGGCACCGAAGCAATTTGCTATCCAGCCCACACAGAAGAGCCTTGACCATGAATTTCAATTCAAAGCAGGTGCTTTATTAAATGAGGGTGATCTGAGAAGTAGCATGTATCAAAAGTAGAGCTGGCCAGTTTGCTTTCCTCCAACACAGAACAAAGTTGGAAATAAACTAGGTCACTGATTGTCTGTCTAGTTGACAGTCTGCTCCTGGGGCAAGGCAAGCTTTGATGTTGCTCAGTGATGATGCCAGTCTGGCACTTTAACTCTTAAAATTCACAGAAATATTATTGATTAAACATAAGAATATAGTATTTAATTATAGCGTTTTACTGCTAAGAAGGTATGTATCCTATATCAGCTACTAGAAAAAAGTAATGATCACCAAATTTTTATGCTTTATCTGTGATGGATAAATACTTCTTGGGAGCCTGTAGTGGTAGGGTACACTGAGGAACATTCCATTCAAAGTAATGGACTACCTGTTGTAACTGTAGGTCTGATTTCAGGCTTGAAAACGAGCTAATTTTTCAGTCAGGAAATTCTTGCAGAAGCATTTTGAATGGAGTTGTCTGATTTCTAGCCACATTGCAGAAAATTCCTGGTCTCCTGAAGTGTACAAAATTTCAACACACAGCAGAAAATAGATGATTGGTTATTATCCAACTGTGGAGTTTGGAAGGCCTCCTAGTGGTCTGCTGAATGGAACGTTTTTAGATAAAGCTGGGGAGGGTTTGGCAGGGAGAGCTGATGGTCCATGAAATTCTATGCAGGACTGTCTCATAACCCACCCTCCTATTGCCGGTACACTATTTGGATAATGGCAAAGAACTGAACAAATTCTACAGACGCTTGAGTAAAGCCTTCCTAAAAATGTATCATTTATGAGAACTCATAAATGAGAGCTTGGGTTTATCACATTCTTAGTGCATGAAAATATTACTTGTGTGTGTATGTTTTGATAAATACTGTGAGTTATTTCTTTTTTCTTTTGTTTTCTTTCTTTAGAATGGCAGTTTTAAGTGGGGGAGATCAGTTGCTTACTGTTCACTGGAGTACCATTTACTGAAGAAAATATATTTCCCTCCCCTCCCGTCATGGTTACTGGCTGGTCATCGCAATCACCAGATGCCAAGCTGTAGAACACAGTTTTCCAGAAAATGGCATCTGGCTTCCTGGCAGAGTCAGCAGGCACTTGTGTTGATGGTTTTGGAGCTGCAGCTGGGTCTGGGTGGCTGCTGAGGGAGTATATGTGCCACCCTGTCATTCTAGATGCTATTTACCTTTGGCTCACCTTTGCTTCAGAATCATTTAAGCATTTGTGTCTTTTATAATGCTGTCAAACATCAGTCTTTGAAATGGCTTTACATAGATCCATTCACAGTTAGGAAGAAGAAAGCCATTTTACATGCATTTACTTATTTAGTTTGTGTACATATAAACTATAAACGTGCTCATATGCATTAGCATACAGTTTATTTATCCACCAGGATGCATTGTACAAGCACATGTATTAAGGCATTAATTTAGAAAGAGAAAAAGAAAAGAGGAAATCTGATAATCTTTCTGTAAATGCAATAATGAATAGTCATACTTGATTATGTTCCAGACTTAAAAGATGGAAAAGGCTGAACTGCAGTGTTAACATTACTGCCAGTGCCATCAAGTGGCATAGAGGCACAGTCCTCCACAGCACTGTACCTCTCGTGTCCCATATGTACCATGCTAGGGCTGGATGAGGATTGTGCCCTCTGGATTACTCAGTTCCCTCCAAAATGACCCCAAATGCAAAATCTTCCCTGGGGATCAATACAGCTGAGTTACCTGATCCAAGTACCAATATCCCATGAGGTCTTGGGGGAGGAATAATCATCTTATCTCACTGTGTTTTACTTCCCTGTTTGCCCACCTCTTGTCACATACCTGGAATGTACCTGAAAGTAGCAGAGGTAGACAGAAGGACCAGTCACTGCATTTTTACTGAGTGACTTGATTTCTGGAGTTGTCCCTGCTGGCAGAGGAATCTCTTCTCGTGTCTCGATGGTGATGGAGAAACTGAGCTGAGTATGACTGTCAACACTTTGCCCTTCTTTTCTTTTTCAGGCTTCGGACTATCCAGTTTTGGATCGCAAAGCATTGCTCCTTTCATTTTATCCATATTGTTAGCCCTAAGACAGCAACTACACAGTAATATTGCTGTATGAAAATAGGCAAAAAGTCCTTGTTCTGATTTTAGCAATAGCATCTCAGATGCAGAATTATTGCTTTTACATCTAATTGCTAGTCAATACTATGTTTAAAATGGAGTGGTGGCAAGGATTCAATGTACATCAGTTTATTTATAACTGAGTGATCTTCTGTTCAGTGATATTATGGATTCCATCTAGGTGTAGGAATTCAGCTTCCTTGTGAACCTCTGGCTGTGGCTCAGCATTGACTAGGATATGTGTTTTGTTCCCCTGCTAGTAGTGACAAAGCGTTTGACAGCATCCCGTAGAAGATGGAGCATACCTGAATTCAATTTCCGTGATGTCCTTTGAGCAAGCAGCATTTCACTGACTTGGTATAATTTTTGATAAGCAATGTCTGGGGATAAAATCCCATATGGCCTTTTACATCATTCTGCTCTGTACCTGGGAAAGCAGAAGACTATGTCAATAAAAGAATCTGCAATGTTCTGAAGAACATGAAAAACACTGGAAATGCTGCACAGTGAGAAACCTTGCAGTGAACTTAATACTGCATTCAATTTTATTTTTCTTTGATTTTCATACACACATGACCTTATTACGTTTCTAAACATAAACATATTCTTCTTAAAATATATCTTCAAAGTATACTTGAATTCTAGCCCTATAGAGACTTGACATATCAAAAGAAATTTGCTGACATAAACTGGTGTGTAGAGCTTGATCTATTCTAATATATGATTTTAATGTTTCTCATTTTCTTGCCTTGCCAACTCACATCTATCACACACTGTCACATTTAAGTTTCCTAAATTACTGCTTTTAACTTTTTGTCACTTATTCAGCAAGGAGATATATTCTAAAGCTCAGGGTTGTTGTTTTTTTTTTTTTTTTCCCGTTTTTTTTTTTTCCTTGTGATTGTATCTTAATATTAATAGTTTGAGGGGAAAATGGAAATTTCTGCTCAGTTAAGGAGACAGCACTTTCTGATAGATTTGGGATTCAATATTGTCCTGGTTTCAAATTTGAGACCTGGTTTAATTTCCAAGCAAAGCACAGAATTCAGTGAAGCAAATGGTATAATGGCACGTGCAAATAGGAGGGATGTTCTGAGCATTGCAATTATGAGCAAGACAAAATCTCCTCTACATCTGTTTATCATTGATGGATGGATAGATTCATTTCCTTTTGTTTGTATTGGTGACGATGTGCTCTGATAAATTCTATTATTTGAAGGATAAGAGGAAACAATAATTACTGCCTTTAATCAAGCTGCTTTGACCTCAAACTGACAATTTCAGAGTTGCTTCTTTCTGTGTTTAAGGCTTATCCTATATTTTGGTCAATAATTTTATTCTAAGAGCTCTACGCCTTTCAGGATTTGTGAAGTAGGAAAAGAACTGCAGATGTGCCAAAATTTTGTGCTGCATTATTTTTCTTAAACCCTTTTCCATTTTGTATTACTCTTAATTTGAAGCTTGATTCTTGTTGAAATAACATAATCTTTTAGTTTCTTATGATTCTGGAGACTTTAGTATCATTTGTGCCATGAGCTGATTTTCTTCTGATAACTATTGCTCAGGGCTCATCATACTGTAAACATGAGTCTAACATTCATCATGATAAAATGTACAGAATAGTTTTACAATAAAAAAGATAAACTTCTCTTTGTAGCATCTCAGAATAACTTAGAGGCTGTTTAATGAAACTGTTGTTTCATCATATAAGCTTTGAGAGTAATGAATTGAAGACTAAGGTGAAATGATATGCAACTCTAGTTGGAGCTCTGATGCAGTTTGGTTAGAGAGACCAACCCAATCACTTTAAATTTGGCTTGAAGTGTTGGAATATTTTTGAGAATGATACCTAGATCTGATTTTAAAAATATTAAATGACAGAGAACCTGCCACATACCTAATGGCCTGTGCCAATTATTGATTACTTGGTAAATAAAGTGTACATGACTACTTGCTCCTCTGAATTTGTCACATTTAAACTTGTGAGCAATCTAAATCTTTCTGTATCTCTGTGGTAGATTAAGAACTGCTCTTATAAATAACTTCCACAGTAATTGCAAGCTTAACTTTCTTTTGGAAGAATTTAGTTGTTAATCATCTGACCATCTTATGTTGTTTCTAGAACTAAAGATTGCACTCTAATTGTAATTTTCAGCTTAGCACCAGTTTGAGCACAGCGTCAGCCCAAGAAATACATATTTTCACTTTGGAAGAAAGCTCAGTAAAAATAATCTGGGCTCTCAATTTCTTTTGATAAGACACCGAAGAAAAATAAAAATACCTGGTGGGAGTACAAAGGTGTAAAATCACTGCATGGCCGAGGCTGCCAGGACCCTCTGGGTCCCACTGCCCCAGCAGAGCCTTGCAGAGCAGGGCCCAGCCCCACAGGCAGGCGGCTCTGGGAGAGCTCCAAGGAGGAGACCCCACAGCCTCTGGGCAGCCTGTGCCAGGGCTCCGGCACCGCACAGCACAGCAGTGCTGCCTGACGGGCAGAGGGAGCTGCTGTGCTCCGGGTTGTGCTCACTGCCTCTGCTCCTGGCTCTGGGCACCACTGAATGGAGCCTGACTCCTTTGCAGCCTCCCTTACCAAATAGTACAAATCTGTCTAACTGGTAGAAGGCTGAACTGATTTGTAGGCTTTGTGGCTAGGTTATTTAAAGGCGCATTTGCAAAAAGGAAAAGGAGGTATTTTTATGAATTTTTTATGAGAGTTTTGGTGTTCTAGGTGCAACATGTGATTTGTTAGGAATGCTTACGATACCTATTGGGAGCCTATTTTTTTTTATTGTTAACTTCACATGCATCTCTGTCTGTATTAATGCATAAGAATTATAATAGCATCACATTTGCAATGCATGTATGAGAGGCTGCCTGTTTTTCTTGGTAACAGATATATCGATGTCAGAGACCCATCATTCGTAATCAATTTTACACTGGCAAAATGGAAAATTTATCTGTGATGGACAGGAAATATATCAGTGAAACTAATGTCTGAGCTTCTGAAAAATTCTTTGTCATAAAAGGTGAGGAAATACCATGTTAAAAATTGTGGCAGATGATAGCTTGGTTTCCTTTCTAAAATGAAGTTTTCCCTGCCAAGCAGCTCTTTTTTTACCCGTATTTAGATGGAACAGCACTTAACATTCAGTATACTTAGTTATGTTCGATATCCTCTGCTGCAGTTTTCTTTTTTAAGGGTATTGTTCTGTCACCCAGAAGGTGAAGTGTTTGTTCTTCTGATCTTTAAGAAGAGCAGCACATTCATATTACGTAGAAGTTGTACTTCAGTGATTTATTTTCCTCTGCAGGAGTGTGTATGCAGCACTAGATTGGTTTGCAATAGGGTAGTCTCATCTTCCTCCGGTCATATAGGGTGAATGTATATACATTTTCTGGAAGATGAATAAAATTTGTAATATAGTTAATCTGCATTTAAACAAACTATCCATCCAGCCAGCATAACTGGTGAGGAGCTCTGAGCTATGATATGAAGCGAAATCCCGCCTTGTCTTTTCTTCCTCAGAAGAACTAGGCATGGACAACTCCTGTAATCTCAGGTCCCAGAGACCAGGGCAAAGGACTGGAGCAAGGAAGATGGTTAGGGAATGCTGGTCGTACAGTATGACAGGTATGTGAAGGCTTGAAGAGCAGAACCACCTAACAGAAAATTCTGGCATATTTTTGCTTCGTACTAATAGGTAGAAAGCAACTAGATCTACTATATGAGCTATCTTGGAAGAATGCAGTGAGTCTTCAGATTTAACATCCTCATCACTTTATCTGAGCCTATTTAATCTAGTAGATTTCCTACTGGTATTTTCATGATCAGATAGCCACAACTGCTTAGACCATGAATTAAATCTTGAGTCTTCCTTTATCCTTCCTTTATCACTACTTTTGTGGTTAAAAACCTCAAGTTCTTACCAGACTTTTTGTCAGCATTACAGCAATGTGGCATAATATGGGTAAAGTTTATTCATTCCCTCTACAGTTCCTTGATTTATTTTATGAAACATGCCAAGAAGCAATTCATGTTAAATTTTTAATTCCAAGAACTAATTTAATTTTGAATTAATTAATATAAAATTGTCATGGAAAAGTGCAAATTAATCTATCATTTGAAATTTTGTTTTAATTAGTAAAGAAATAAAGACAATTTCATGAAAATTGAATGATAGTGGACCTTCTTAAGAGGAAACCTCCTAGAGAGGATTTGAAAGAAATTTTCTGCAAAAGCAAGATGTTGAACAAATACAGAACTCCCACCACTGAACACAGAAAGCTGCTTTATTCTGTGTTAAAGTTTTTTTGTGAACACAGAGCTTTATGTAACAAAGGCTTCAAAGTCAATGTTTTTTATCCAGTAAAGCAGCAAACAAAATATTTTCATTTCAATGAAGTCGTTTTCATTTCCCAGTGACAACAGTTGAGCCAATGGCACACATTATAAAAGCCAAAAAGCTTTTTCAGTGCAGTTTTACTTTCAGAATTTTGCGGACAAAAGGAGGAAAAAATACAACAAAAATGCCAAGGTGGAACTTAACTTTTTTTTTTAAGTTCAGTGGACATTGTGGCTGCCAGTAGGAGGAAATGAGATGGTATGAAGAAACAGGATCCTATTCGTTTATTTTCTAATTTTGAGGGATACTATTTATGTAAGACAGTGACAACTGAGATTTGACGAAGGAATGATTCCTATTATTGCCACTAGGTTGAGTGGTGATTTTTCTTTTTGATCCTAAGAAAAGACCACTTCTCTCTAATGCTGAAGTCTGATCCTCCTAAAATATTATACTCCCTAGCTAAAATTCCTCGATATAAGTCCTCAAATGTTAAAGACTGTGGAGGGTACAACCTGATAAAGTTTGCCTGAGATGGTAACCCAAGTCTTAGGTCTGTTTTCTAAATGCTTTCAGCACTGTTCCTTCCCTTTGATTCATTTCTTTCACTGCAATTTGTCAAAGGTAATTACAGACCTGTAAATGAAATAATAAAATCATTACAAAAATTTTCCATTGCAACAGACTAAATACTCCTTTGTATTCAGTTTTCTGAACCAATTATTTGGCCACTTATATGGTCAAACATGCAGCAGTCCAAGTAATGGTTTGAGTGAATACTAGCTGTGATTTAAACTTCCCATAAATATTTTAAATACACAAAGCTCTGTCAAAATTCCTTAAAATTTATTTTTTTCATTCCATGATTTTTCAGCTATAGACATACTTTTATTTAACTAAAGCTACTGCCTTAAAAAAATGTACCTGTCATCTCTGTAGATTTGAGAACAGCGCTAATTAAGGTAATGTGTGTTCCCTGCTGATTCTCTTCTGCAAAGAGATGCATATGAAAATAGAGTTTAACTCTGAAACATCAGACAGTTTTGGGTTTTTTGTTGTTGTTGTTTTGTTTGTTTGTTTTAAAATTTATTTGCTATCTAGGATATTTCTGGAGCTTTATTTGGCAGCCTTAGAAAGACCTAGGGTTCTCTGACTGAAATTTATGTAATAACAGTTTTGCATCATTATTCATATGGTATCTAAGAAAGTTTGGATAAGTACTTTTTTTCAGGGTTAATTAACTTTTTTAAATAGTTGATTTGAAAGATAAGGTAGGCAGTATGTTTTGATACACAGAGTGGTAATTTCCCATTTTAATTAAATGAATCTGTGAGTTATGATTGAGTTGTCAAACTGTTATTACTCAGCTGGATATTCAACTCAAAATGGAGTAAGATAAAGCTAAAATCATGTGCAAGGTGAGATACAGCATCAAATTTTTTCTCCCTTCTTTCTCCACCTGGAATCTCAGATGACGTCTTACTCTTAAAAATGTACATGTGGTTCTGAGGATACTAGAAGACAAGATGTGGTAGTACTGCCCAGTTGATTACAGAGCTTTGGTATCAAGCTAGTTTGCTTCCTGGTGAATGTCAGCAGAAGGGGACGCTGCATAGTTGTCCGTTAAGCATCCTATCCTTCTAAGCCAATATCTGAATGCCTTCTTCTTTCTCTTATCAGTAGAGTTGCAGTCTGGAAACTTAGTGTAATTTTTCTTTAGCTAATGATATTTCCCCAATATCAGCATTGCTTGAGGCTAAGTGATTCATTTTACTGAAGAGTAATGTCAGTAACTATTTGAGATTAAATTATGTAGCTAATTTTTCAGAACTTTACTCTTTTAAGAAAATTTGTTCACTTATGCAGTAGAAAGGAATGTTTCACTTATCAGTTATTGCTTGTGAACTGTTTTGAAACTGTAAACAGCTCCTATCATTGTCAGTTTAAAGAAGCAGATAACATGAGAATGTTTTCAGGTTTGTGATCACCTCCCCGCGAATGGAAGTAATGTTATATTCAGAAGGGTGTTTTGAAGACAAAAGTAGTTAAAAGATCATTGCACCTCTACTGACTAGTTTGTCACTCTACCAAGTAAGAGGATAACAACATGAGTGTGCTTTTAGTATATGTACAGCGTAGACAAATTCCATTGTTTTGAATCTCACAGTTCAAAAGACATCTACACAATTTCTGTATCTCATTCATGTGAAAATTAACTTTGAAACTTGAAACATTTGAGTGCTATTTATTTAACAATTGTCAGAGCAGCCAGAAAAGCATTCTTACGCTGGATGAGAAAATCTCAGAATGTAATAGTAGATAATCAGAATTATGTTACATCATATAGTTTGACAGAATGCATGGAGTAGAAGCTGTGAAGTGTAAAAAAAGCACAGTATTTTCAAATGAAAAGAGAGAAAAAAATTGATATTTTAAACTGATCTTGAAAACATGGATCATGAATACAAATCATTGTCTAATGCAGAAGATTCAGATATGAGAATGAAAGAAAAAGATGGGTTTCTGTAATTTTTCAGACCTGGCCTGAGGACAGTTCAGGCTATGTTGGTAAGTGCTTCTGTAAAGGATGTTTAGCTGCCTACGTAGTAAAGAATCTCTGCAGTCTGGAGATGCCAGTGGTCCTGCAGTTGAGTCTGGCTTAGATGTTGGTACATCACAAGCATTCCTGATGTGAATCAATTCAGCTTTTGAAAATTGATACTAGATAATGAATGGATTTATTTGTATTACCTCAAGATAACTACATACTAAGATTGCATTTTTAAAGAAGAAATAAAGATAAAACATAGTCGAACAAAGCATTCTGCCAGCAAAACGCCTGGTACTAAAAATATGCATTCCTCTAAGAACATAAAACCTTTACTTTGGAATAGCCACCTTCTACCATTAGAAAGAAGACTTGGGGTGCTCTAGGTAGCTACCTTAGATTACTCCCACCTCTGAGTTCCCACCTCTGAGATGCACACTGAAGATTTATAGCTATTCCTTTATAGCTTATATTTCTACTTCTATTAACTGAACAGCTAAAAACTGTTTAACTGTTTCAACTTAATCAAGTATTATATTTTTTTTTTGCCCTTTTCAAATGGCTTGTGGTTTAACAGAAAGTAAAACTGCCATCTCAATACCAATGTTAGAGAATTCTGTCATAGGAGTCAGCAATTTGCATCTCTGGATTATAGCATATTACCCATACACACACACACACACACAAACACACAAATTATATATATATAATTATAGATATATAATTATAGATAGATAGATGCACACTTATATATATGTGTGTGTATATATCTATATATGTATATGTATATATCAGTGTATGTATATATGTGTGTGTATATATATATGTATGTGTGCATATATATATATATATGCATATATATATGTATGTGTGCATATATATATAAGGGAAATGTTCACTTTTTAGGTGTGGAGGCTTTGTTACGTGTGCGAGTCTAATAAGACATAAAGGCAACTATATAAATACTTCAGAGTCTGGAAAGGGAGCTCTAATATTCCTGTGTTTCATATGAATGCAAAGCATTTGTTATCACAGAATTTCTATCTCTCTCTGCAGAACTTATTGCCTAAATCTGAACTAGACAGGATATGGTCAACTCTTCTCCTATCTCCAGTTATTTTGATATCTTAATACAACATAAAATGGAAAGTAAGATTCTCCTGATTTCCAGGAATCTTACAGAAATTGTGGCTTAAATTTAAAGTTACCATGTTGCTAGAAATTGTAGGAAGAGCACAAGCAATAACACTATAACATAATTATTTTTTACTTTCAAAACTTTTTGAAGAGTATCATAATATTAAGGATGAGGAATCTCAGACATTTTTTGGAAACCGAGATACTTTCCTTCTGATCCTAGGTTGCTTATCAGGGATCTCCATGATTTCTTTACTATGCTGTAGAAACACAGTGATGTTTGTAATACCTTCCAATACAAATTAGGTTTAAAAATAGTCCATCACACCAGGAATAGCTGCATATACATGAAGCTTTTTTTCATTAACAGTGTGTATAACACCTGAGCTAATTCACTTTTTTGGGGGGAGAGAAGGATGGCAATTATGTCTTACAATCACCAAGTGAATTTTGTTGTAATTACACCTAGAGCATGAGGTAAAGCAGAATTTGAAGGGAATAAAGATTTAATACCAAGATGAGCTTTGTAACAGGTTGCAAATGAGCACATCTTTCTGAGGGTGCTGTTTGGTTCCTCTAGGCTGGAAGCTCTTACTTTGCTGCACTAAGTTGTGGCAAGTTACAAAAATACAAAAGGGAAGCTGATGAGAAACTTAAGGCAGGAAAGCTGAAAGGTAGATTTCTTTATTCTGGATGAAAGAAGATTACTCAGAAAAAAAACAGGCACCCCTTTACTATGTTTGGGTCTGGAAATGAGAGATTTTCTGAGCAAAGTTAGTTGCATCTTCAGTCTATCAAAAGAACAGTGTCTATAGGCCAATGCCATATTCTGCCAGAAGATCTAGATGCCATATTGGCCACTGAGGAAAATTGGTGTAATGCATCTTTTGCTATGCAGTCGTTGATCCCCATATCTTACCCTTTTTTGACTTATATTCCGCCTTGCACATTTTTCCACTTCTTTTCTGTAGGCTTCTGGAAATCATGCAGTACAAGGTGGGCTACCCATAGCTACCTTAAAGTACTGTAGTGATCTTAAGTTTTCTTTATGTTTACCACATTCTAGTGTCTTCTGTAGACAATTTAAAGTGTTTCCCATTGATGTGTCATGTTACCAAAGGGAAAAACACAAGGCGGAGACAAGATCTTGCATAAGTTAACCAGGAACTAAATACGGTAAAGCAGACAATTTACAAAACCTCAACATAGAATGGAGCCCTTTTTTCTTATTAGACACTATGATGCAGTAGGTAACCATTTTGTTTGAGTAATAGATGAGATTATTATAAGATTATGCAGTCACTCAGTTTTAATCAGCTGAGTGGGAAATCTCTGCTTCCTTATCAAAGGGCAGCAGATGAAAAGCGACATCTCCACAGATCATTATGAATGTAGCCTTGTATAAAGGGGCCACTCATCTCCTCTCTTTGCAACTAGAACTGCTACTGAGGGAGTTATGTACTGGGTGAAAATGCCTTGATTAAAACAGACTGAAATCTAAACACAATTAGACTGAGGGGATGCAGAAATGTTTGGTATTAATTGCATATCATAACAAGTGTAAAAAGTGAAACAAAAAAAGCAGTAGGAAAATTCTCAATTTCCTGATGAATTGTCCAAAATTAAAAATGAAAACAAATCTCTTCTTATGTACTCTTCATAGAAATATTATCTTTTAGAATGTCAGTATAGTCCACGCAGTAATAAAAAATAATGTTCGGTTCTATTTGAGCGCATGTGTCAGTAAGAATGTTTGTTTTTTTTCTTTATTTTACAAGGAAATCAAACACATACTTGACAGGGCAGAAAGAAATTTTAAAAATGAAAGCTTTGTCTTCTCATGCACAAACTGTTTTGTAGTGTTACTGCGTGTGGCTGTTCTGTTCCAACACAAATCAAAACATTTCTGCACCCCATATTTGCCCTTAGAATTGAACAATCAGATGCAAGTACTCAGCTTTGGTGTTGCAATTCATCCAATGTTGGGTCAAAGCAGTTATTTAGAAAAGAGACAACATTTCAGAAAATATCAGTCAGTATGTGTATTTTCTCACTTGTATTCAGCTGGGCGAAAAAAGGACATAAGCCAAACCTCTGTCCATTTAATGTTGTGAAGTCCATCTGTGGCAGCTTTCTAAGGTAAATAATGGCAGTTTGTCTATGATGCTGAACTTCATGTTTTCTTGTGTCTTCATATAACAGCTAAATTCCATTCTCATTTACAGTGACTTCTCTGTAGTTGTTTGGTTTTTTTTTGTTTTTTAAATTAGCACCTCTTCAATTGAAAATGCCAGCTTAAGTATCTTTTTATTTTGGTTTTGCGTTACTTATCTGTTGTTGGCTTTTCCAGTTAGTTGGCTACTATACGTTGTCTTCTGCCACAGTTCCTAACTGCCTTGTGGAAGCTTTCTGTGTACTTGTGGACTCATTTAAACAAAGCAGCAAAACCCTTCTGCCAGGCAGCAGTACGTGTGATGTTTTATGAAGACAGTGCATCCCTTGTATCAGATGTGTCTGTGGATTTGTGGGTTCTGCAGCTCCAACTCCAGCCATACACCCCAGCATGCTGTACTGTGGGAATTTTGCAAGCTTTTTTTCTCTGCCATTCTCCTTCAGTGAACCAGCGCCTGGCATTTAGGAGTGATAAACACCTTGCATACAGTCAAAATTTAACTTAGTGTAAAAGTTCCTGGAAGTGCTTATGTTGTATTTTATGTGCCAAAGGACCAAGGGTGTTTGTACTGAATATTTAGCTCAGGCCAAATTATTTCAATAAATGTGAGAGAAGGAAAATAAAATCAGATTTCCTACTTCCCTAGTTCATGATTGGTGCCCTCTGGGCATTCGCTAGGTTTAATTGTGATACCATTTCCACACTGAAAACCAGTTTCTGCAGGTGGCTTCCTCAGCTAAGATATTCTGATTAGAATATGTTAAATGTTCCTTGTAAGGATCTTTGACATCTGGGGCAGCAACAACATGAGGAACTGTGCTCCTGCTCTGCTTGCCATACAAATCTAGAACATAAGATACCTTTTTTTTTTTTTTTTTTTTCCAAGGTAAACCATAGGACAGCAAATGCCACTGTCAGACTTCAGACTATACAAAGAAAGTATTATTTCAATTCCCAGCAATAAGCAATAATTTCTCACAGTACTTATTTTTTCTGTCTGGGCCATGCACGATAGTGGCATTTACTGTTACTGCTGTTCTAGCAGCATCCTCCACTGTCTTCTCACTAAGTTGCACTATCTTCCCTTGGAAACTCGGGCTGACAGTTTCTCAGGAGCTGTTATAGAATCAGGAAAATAGCGTGCTTTGGAAATGCAAAGTCTTTCTTTCACTTTCTCACAGTATTCTAAGTAAAACTGTTAGTCTTTTCTTCACGAAGACCAGAGATTTCCACTTTTTAATCTGAACTCCTTTATGGACAAAGCTTCTGAAAACGTGGATGGAGGGAACAGTGCAAAAAGTGCACTTTATTTAAACTGGGCAGTTAAGCAGGAATGTTATTTCTGTGGTGTGCCCCATAGGAGTCAAGAACTGGCTGTGTCTGGCACGGGGCAGGCCCAGCCTCTCATTACAGAGGCCCTGCAGCCTTGCTGCCAGCATCGTGACATGTAAACCCAATGCAGTTATTAAGCCGTAGTCATATCTTGAAATTCCTTTCTGTCCTTGGCAGCCGTACAATGGACAGTTCATTTGGCAGGCACAAACCTTCACATCGTCTGGCTACTTTTATCTTTAAAGTTTACAGAGCGCATGGAGCGCGTCTGCTGTATGGAGGGGGTCCCCGTAAGCAAATTTTTTTTCTTAGGATTTAAGGCTTTACAGATTAAGTTTTGATGTATTATTTAAATAGTTTGCCCTGGAAGAGTTCTGAAGAGGTGCCCTTTGAGCAATTGCAGCCAAATAAGTTTTGCTCTGTTTCTGTGGCAGCACTGAATTTCAGTCTCTGTTTCATTTCACAGGTTCCAGAGCCTGCACTGAGCCTTCATAATGCAGGATATGCTGTACCAGCCTACACCTAATGAGTTACACGCTGCAAACTGTGAGTCTATATTGACTTGCCGAGTGTATAATAGTGTGTCCTCATAAATGCTTACATATATCTTTTTGTATTTTCTACAGAGAGCGTAGACAAATTGT
This sequence comes from Perdix hodgsoniae, assembly GCA_035772895.1. Taxonomy (NCBI): domain Eukaryota; kingdom Metazoa; phylum Chordata; class Aves; order Galliformes; family Phasianidae; genus Perdix; species Perdix hodgsoniae. Next base: position 12,385,244 of record JAPSGF010000014.1, on the reverse strand, counting down.
GTGGATATGTTCTTGAATGGTGTATAATGCCAGAGAAGGAATCATTAGCTTTAAAATCAATGTCTACCATCTTTGAAAATGAAATCTGAAATCACGTATACTTCTCTGGTTTCGCTTTATGCTGAGCAATGTCTTCAGTGCTTTTTATGTGTTTCACAGCTGCAAAGGCACTTATTTTTTCTTTGCCTGTTGGAATGGCTACAGCACTATAAAACAGATTAAAGAAATATCTATTTCAGGCATAAATTTGGTAGGTTAAGAAAGAAATTAAAGGTTTCTCTCTATAACCCAGGGAAAGACCATCCTGCAGTGGAACTGCCACAGTCCAGCCATACAAAGGGCTGCAGGATTTGATGTATTTGTGCTGCTGATGCATTTCTGCTGCATGTTTATGGGCAATGCAGAAACATTTCTCTAAACAGGTGGGGATAGAACACAGCCTTTTGGGACTGGGATAAGAGATTGTTACTATATAGTTTACAAACTGATATTCCCTTCTCAGTGGTGATAATTGGTGAATGTTTCTGCAATTTTAATCAGCAGTCATTCTGCTCCTGCAGTAGGGCATCATTCCGCTGTAAGTGGCAGGGTGAAACACAATAAGCGCAGCATACCCAGCAGAACACATAACCTGCTGAGTTGGTACTATCATCCCCATCTCAGGATACGCAAGTAACAAAGGCAATCTTTCCTAGAAGAATTAAGAAGTTAAAATTACTGCTTATTGCATTCCTTTCTCATCTCTACTCCTTTCCCCCCCATGATGATTAGAAGATTGCCAACTAAAGACAAGAAAAACAATCATTTCTGGTACACTTAGTACTGTCTGAGTCATCAATCCTTCACACAGACCTATGGTCCATTTCCTTTTCATTTTATTCCTTTGGCTTATAGATTTATAAAGTCGTTAGGGAAAAGAAATTCAGCCTCTTGGTCTATAAGAACCTGTTTAAACATAAAGAGGCATTTACTTACAAATGGCACTGTATTGCCTATGCATTTATCTTGACAGTCCAGTTTAATTTATAAAGCATAATGTGCTTGTAACTCAGCCTGAGAAATGTAGTTTAGCAAGCAATATTGACTTAGTAAATCTCCCTTCTCTCTCTTATTGTAAATCTGATAAACCTAAAGCAGCATTCTGGGTACGAGAGAATCTAAATATTAAAGCAGGGCTCTTCAAGAGGATCTTGATAGTACTTCACTTAAAACTGCAAGTTGAAGCAATAGTTTATCCTATTGTGAAGTGGTTTAATCTTTCCTTGATCATTTCTCAAAGATGTGGATGTGCTGTACAGTAAAATTGCCAGATTTGTGCTGAACTGCAGCTTTAGAAGCCATTATTCTGAAAAGGTTATCTAAATTGAATGGCTTTAAGATGACTTGTAAAGTCATTAGGAGACTTCAAGCCTTTTATGTGTTTGACCACACAACCTGATGTGATTCATATATGCTCTGAGATGCAAGCTTTAAATCTGTTTGCTCGCTACACTGCAAAGTGGAAGTTTGTTTTCCCGTTTCTGACAAAGGAAGTGCAACATTTTATTCTAACTTGGAGCTTATATACAGATCAATTATGTAAATCCCATAACACTGATTTATTTGCTATATAAATAGTGCCGGGAAGATAGAAGGTTGTAGTTGAATCACAGGTTATAAGCTTAAACACCGGCTTCATGCTTTGAATGCCTGAATCAATCTTCTCACCCTAATGACTCAATTACCTTTCAATTCCCAAGAAATTGTAGGTTCCAAGTTTCCAAAAAGATCTGCTTTAGAAAAAGCACATATATCTTTATACTTCTTGTATTTCTCGTGCCAGCTTAACTCCTGTTAAAGCAATAGAAGTACATTAGATTTTGAATCTTTTTTAGCATGCTTAGAAGTAGTTTAAAACTTATGCCTTTTCTTACTGTTCTTTGTGATGTGAAAACAGCTAATGAAAGTTTCTAACAAGTGATTCTGACAAATACTTTACTCAGCTTTTCTTAGTAGGTCTTATTATCTATACTGTGATAACATTTCAAAATACTGAAAAGTGTTTTCATTCCAAGTTTGTTGAATATTTTACCTACTGGCTAACTGATTTGAGATGCAGTACTTTTTTTGTGGTGTTCAAAGAAAAGCTTCCAACTGTCAGTAGCTAATATAAATATGATTTTACTCTCTGAGTACGCAGGGGCTTGGGGAGGCACTGTTTGTATCTGTCTCTATATTCTTAGCATCATAATATGCTCTCCTGTAACTGCCTTCTCTGTTACAGGTTTCCACTAATAACTTTCTTCGACATGACTTTTATAACCCAGTTTTTCAGTCAGTTTTTCATTACCAACCTTGATCTAGCAAGATGTTGCAAAGAGATTATTCCAGCACAAATGGGAGAGGTTGCTATCTGTTCAGATACGGACAGATGGCTGAACAGTCCCCTGCACTAAATAATCCTGAGTCCCCAGCCTCTCCTTTCTCCAACTGTGCACCTTCTACTAGAACAAAGGACAAATGTATTTATTATCTGTATTTATTATGGCAATATCTTTTTCATATTTGGGTAAATCTTTTTTTTCAGCCTTGTGATCATGGAGGGAAATACTCTCCCTGTTGTGCACAATTTTTATTCAGACTGGGGACCGACATTAAGATAAAATAGTGAACAGGCTACCATGATTTTCTGGTATTATTCTTAGTTAGACTGCAAATTCTGAAGGACTTGGAAGATCTAAAAGTAAGTTCTACTTACTTTTTTACAAATGGCACTGAGGATGAGGATGGGCATTATACACTCAACCGAGAAAGCAAGTCAGATTCTGATTTAATTTCAAGCTCATGCTAATTGGCTTCAGAAATGTTTATTTTAGGAGGCTTTGCAAGTCAACAATACCCTTTATGAATCTGATAAACAGCAGTCCAACTATCACATAAATCCTATGCTTTAAATAATAAGAAAAAAAATCATGATATTCAACTTTATTGATTACCCTATTACTTTTTAGGGGAATTGCAGGCAGAGTTTTTGTGTTGACTGTAATACAGGAAATTCTCTGCAGTAAAGAAAGGGCATTTGCACATAGTAAGAATATTACATACAAACACAGACTTCTGTGAAATGTGATAGCTCCAAGTGTGTCTGAAGTCTCAAAGAATACCCTGTCACAGTGGTTTGTCATTCTACTGCTTGAGTCATTGATAGGGATTTGTAATCTCAGTATGGAAACAAATACTTTTTGTTTTTTTCTTGAAACCAGTTTGGCAGAGAAGGCAATGTAACAGTGAAGTAATTGTTAAACTTAAGTTTGTTTTTGTCAAGGACAAAATATCAGCACTTTGACAAGATTTTAAAGTTTCTTATTAAACAGTCCATAAAGTCTTAAACATCTTATCAGGAAAGTAAGGTTAGATGATTAGAAAAACAAATTAAACCCAAATTGCTTACAGAGTAGATTAAGTTGGTTTGTGCACAGCATACTCTAAAGCATTCACTGAGATGGTCTGAGATGTTGCAGTGGGATGAACCATGGCTTGGAGAGTACCCCAGCAAAAGAAGATCTCCTTGCCTGCTGGAATGGTTTACATGAAAATGTCTTCTCGAGCTATCGATAAAAATTATCTTGAGAAACAACTGCAAGGAGTATTTATTTAAGGCTAATTGCAGGTTGGTGACCTCCCTATAACAAAATTCATATCCTTTTCTAGTAGACTGGTTCCATTGTATTCTCTCAATTCACTCTGTGATGTAAAGAACTAAACTCTGAGATACAAACATAACGTTAAAAAAAGCCCATTTGTGTACACACATCAGACATCTGGTGATCTCTACTGGCAGCAGCGAGGAGCAGAACAAAGATAAATTTCTGACTAGGTATGTGTACAAGGGCTAACCCCCAGAGGCTCTCGTTAGGCAACAAAAATCAGACAGACTTCTGAAAGTTATCAACTTGATGCTTGGGGGATTTGCAAATGGAGAAGAGAGCAGACTGACCACAGTTAGCTCTCACTAAAGTAGTTCAGGCATTAGAAGCATGAGAGCTACATTAGTGATCAGCTTTCTATGGGCTAATTGGTCATGCTAAAATCTATTTCTTGTGAAGACCACCACAGCTCAGGTAAAGCTGCATGCAGCTGTACCCTGCAGATACCTAAATGAAATGAATGCATTTTGAAGAGAGCTCAAAAGCGAGGCCAGCAAGAGCTGCTGAGTGCTGAGCACTTAGGGAAATTTGGTCATTTTGCTTTAATGTGATTTATTGGTCTTAACATCAAGATATAAAATAAATCACTTTGATTTTTCCTTAGCAGTACAGCTGGAATCTACTTGTGCATGTTATCCATGGCTGCTCTCTGACGTTTGTGTGTTTATTATGCACAGCAATTAAACACCCCTTTTTCCTAGACAAATTAGAGCTGTGCGAGTTTGTGATTCTGTTGGCAGGCTTACAAATCTTGCTGTGCAGTGCTCACGGTGTTTTCTAATTTTTCTGTGTCATGATGTATCTTGTATGACTAGGGTTGTTTCATTTTCATAGCAAAGCTATAATGATTTCATACTGATTAAGTGGAAATAATGCCAGCTTCTGTAGCTTCTTTGCTCTGCATCTCTTGCTTAGTTTTCACAAGGCTGCACCAAATAGACCTCCTCTTATGCAACAGAGGATGAAATGCATTCTCTCAGCTTACATGCATGCATGTATAAGTGTGTACACGTTGGTATTTATTTTGAGTAGAAGTTTTCAAGTGTATATACTAGCTGTAATAAACAGGTAATTGCAGCTAGGTGTTAATGATAATTTGTGATCGTGTTTCTTTTGCAGCATGAGCATACCTTTATGCTGCAGTCCCTTGCTGTGTAATTTGTACGCTTCTCAGCACAGCTACATAGCAGCTGTGTGAAGAAAGGCAAGAAATGTGTTAGCATATAAGTGTCCAACATGTTTTCGGATTGAACAGTGTTTATTCCTTCCCTTATGGATAAGGAACACTGCGTTGCTTGATCCCTACACACAAGATGTGTGGTACCCAGGAGCTGGGCTCTGGAAGGCCACCAGATAAACAGCTGTTGGGCTTAAACAACAGACATTGAGGCTGGCAGTACATCAGATAGGTTTCTTCTGGAAATCTGCCCAGTTCCTATCAAAAACTTGTTGAAATCAACACATGCCTACAAAATGTTTTGATTTTTGCATGTGGAGTGTTTTTCTATTAGAAAAGCTATTAGAAGTGTTCCAGTATTTTTTTTTTCCCCAGTTAGAATTCCTAGCAGAACTGAAGTGAAAGCAATCATCATGTTAGTGAATGTTTTCTGTGATAGAGTGTGAGATGCCTCAGAGGGAAATGCTGTGTGTTGCAGAACAATGATACCGCTTGGTATCAGTGATAATCCTGTTGCAAGCTTTCAGTATCTCTTAGTGGCCACTTTGCAAGCTTGGTTGCAAACTTTATTCCCATAACCAAAGAAATCTTTTCCGATATAGTTGAACATTCATATCACATTGCATAGGTGACTTACAAGGAGAGATTCCGTGTGTTGCAGTAAGAAATAAGCTTCTCCAAACCAAAGGATAAATTTAGCACACAACAATGTGTTTTCAGAAGCTAGATTTTGTTAATGTGATCCATATGCTTATGGGGACATCATCTGATGAGATCTGTATGAGAGAGGAAGGCTGGAAGGGAAAAAAAAAAAGAAAGAAAATTAAAAAAAAAAAAAGCAGATTATTTCAGATTACTTTAAAATCCCAGAGGCAAATCAGAAAGAGGGAGAAATGTGCTGTGTGCACATGAAGGAAAGTGCTGGAGGGGCAGAACCTGTGTGGGTAACAGTCTGTGAGCACCACAGTCTGCTAAAGCACCAGCACTTTCTTCTTCTTCTTCATCCTCAAAAATAAAAGCCAGCAGCAGCGGGGGCAGATAATCTTCTCCAGCCTCTGAAGGAAAATATTATTTTCCTTTTTGTAATGCACCAGCTGAAAAGCTGCTTTTCTTTTCTGAGTTGTAATTATTTATGCCAGTGTTATAGAAGATACCAGAGCTTGACTGAAATGTTTTGGCAGTACGTGCTGTGACAGGATGGTGGTTTGGCAGGCTCTGTGCTCACTCCATACCAGACAAGAGCCAGATATGTGGGGCTGGGAGACTCTGTTGTCCAGGGAAGGTGATGTGTGGGCGTGAATATCTAACTTACAGCATTTACTCTGTGTGTAACAGGGAAAATTGGTTAATGAAGATGAGATATGCTGAAGCATAACACAGAGGCTTGGCCAAGGAGCTGTGGGAAGGGAAAGGACATGCCCAGTCTGCTCAGAAATGAGATACATCTCGAGCAATAGCTCCTGCAAGAGAAGTGAAAAGCACAGTGCAGAGGCTTTTGCCTTGTTTGAAGGAAGGGATTCCTCTCTTCCTGGAAGCTCAGCCCTTGGTACAAGTGGTTGAACCAGGATTCCCACTGCCCTCTCTTTGCTGATACCAGAAACAAAAGAAATTTAAGGAAAGGCTTACATTTAGCATCAGCTTCATCAGAACTTCTGGGTTAGTTTGGGATCCTCAAGCACCACTGACTGCAAACAGAGGGAGCACTGCTGAAACGTGCTGGGACCTGGCTTACGTCTCCTGCCCTCAGAGACAGGCACAGCAGTAGAATTACAACAGTGGCTTCCATGGACTGAGTCAGATGGGTAATGGCATAGGGAAGCCTTTACAGGGGGTAGAATGAGATCTGAAGCAAAACAGGAAAACAGTTATACACTGAAATGTGTGGATGTTCTGAGTTAGCTGATCCGAGCTCTGAAGGTATCAAAACAGTTTAAGATGACTGAAAGATTGTTTCAAGGAATGCCTTTAAGGATGTGAGTGGAGCTTCATTTTAATGCTTAAAGCTTGCATTTACTGAAGGACCAGGCTATCAGTAGCCTCCAATATTGTGTAAAGATTGTGACAGTCTGAATTGGAGATAAATTTTAGTTTTTGCATCAGTATCAATTCCTAAAATTAACTGTTTTTTTTTTTGTTTGGTTGGTTGGTTGGTTGGTTGGTTTTCTTTGTTTTGTTTTGTTTGTTTGTTTGTTTTGCTGGAGTTCACTGCATGCCACACAGATCCTGAACCCAGATGCAGCTGTGAATAATAACTGTGGTGACTGAAGTTTACGAAAAATCTTGCTCACTTCAATACCTACAAATAAGCAAAGTTTATTTAAGGTTGGCTGCATTCAGAACCACAACTGTTACATTCAAAATAAATAAATAAAACAAAACCCAACAATGTTACTTTTCCAGAGAGGCAAAACATTTATATTGTCACTTATATTGACATAGTTTAGTGGAGAAATATTGGTGGTGGGTAGATGGTTGGACTTGATGATCTTGCAGTCTTTTCCAGCCTTAGTGCTTTTATGATTCTATGACATGGATATTGTGAATTCAAATACCCCAAAATGAGCAAATATCTAAAGCAGAGATTTCCATTTTGCAATTCTGAACTGGGATAAAGGTAACCTATGGTGAAGTTCAAATCCAGTGCAGAAGAATTTTGACTGTGAATTTACTGAGCATGAGGCTCAAGTTTAATTCAATGTTTGTTTTTTTTTTTTTTACCTTTCATTTGCTCCCACTGTTGTTGCTTTGGGGATTGGCTTTCTCTTGGAGATTTCTCAGAAAGACAGCAGAAAATGACCTTTATTTTCCCTTCTTGGAAAAGGTATTTTCTCTCAAAAGAAACATTTAAACTTCCAGCTAATTCCCAGGGATTCGGAGGGATATTCTGCAGAAAGGTTTCCTCTGAAAACAAGTTGGCTGCTGCCCTAATATTTGGAGCGGCAGCATTTCTTGGCTGTGGGGAAAATGAGATGGTCCAGCTGATTGAGGTTATGGCTGAGCCAAGATGAGTCAATTACCTCGATGTGCTGAGCAGCCATCCAGAGCACAGGGAGAGCAGCTATGCCAGGGCTTGTGCTTTCCACCCTGACAACAAGCAGCTGCAGAGCTGCGGCTGGGGAGCAGAGCTGTGACCATCACCAGTCTGGGAGAGCAGTAACTTCGGTTCATTTTATTTATCTGGAGTCGGTGCCATTGGAGCTGGTTTGTTTTCAGGTCTGGTAATAAAAATGTGGAGGCAACATTTGAAATGCATATATTTTCATACTGTGCCTTTTCCAGTCTTTGTCAGGCAGTGCAGATATTGCCAGGCATTTGCTGACATAAGGATATGACACAGATGCAGAAGGCCTTTGGCATTCATCTGAGTCAGAAAGCTGAGAATACTGAGACAGCTTCATGCCAAACATTGAATGGGTTATCCTGCAAAAGCGGGTGTTTAACGGCCTCGTCCTTTTGTGGGAATTTTATGTCTTTGTGATATTGACTTGAGGCAGGCTGTACAGTCATTACTTTGACTCACATCTGTGAGACTCAAGGCCCACTCCTACCCATCTGCTGCCTACCCTTTGCAATAATACCATTCTCTGGTATCTCCTTCAGTTTGTTTTCTGGGAAAACACATGCATCTTACATGACATTTTATCACTATGTGCTCACCACTGCATTCACTAACAACCCTTTCCTCAGGACTTCTCATGCAGCCTAGGCCTTTTGTATCTTTGTCTTGTAACTTCAGCAGAAAACTAACAAACAACCCCAAACATTTCTCCCCTCTACACATCTCTTAGCTAAAAAGCATTTTTTGGCTGACCACATAAAAAAAATTAAATAGGTGATTGCAAATGGCTCTGACCAAAACTGCATAAAAGTGATATTCTTGCGTTTACCTTTAGAATTTAATAAAAACCAAATGCATAACGTAATGCTGTAGGATATGCCTTATGTGGAAAAATTTGCTTTAAAAGATTCTGGAATTAAGAAGGAAAAAAAAAAAATACCTGTAATGTTGCAGCTCTATCTTAATTCCACAGGAATTTTGATTTTTACATTCCCTTTAAAAACAATTCATAATTACAGGTGGAAAAGTTGAGAGTAATGCATAGAAAGGCTTGAAAGTGGGAATTAACACTTGCTACTTGCATTTAAAAATTCATTTCAGTTTACCTAAGCAGTACCTGGGTACTTTCTCTACCAGCTTGGATCTTATCATTTGAAATAGTTTTCATTTCAAGTATATGCTGGTTTCCCTTTACTACCTTTCCATCTCTTTAGAAACATCCTGAGCAGTATTTCCTATAACTTGGTCTATTTACTGATCCAAGAGATCAATACAATTTTACTTCCACTGCATTTGATGTTAAACTGGTGCTTTTCTCTTTGCTAGTTTAGCCCGGCCATCATTACCTTCTTCCTCATTTTCAGATATGATGCTTAAACCTTACACAAGTGGAGTCTTTCTGAGACTCTAGCATCATTTCCTGTGCAAGATCAGCTTTCCAAGTACATCCTTTGTATACGAAGCTGAAAAGATTGCAGTTAAGACGATAATAGCATTCAGTTTTGCTTTTGGTGGGCTGCCAAGCCTGAAAGATGCTACTTTGTTGGACGGATGAACTTTTGTATGCTACTGCAAATGATTTCAGATGCTTGGTCTTCCGAGGGCTTTAGGGTAGCATCTGTCTCTTCAGTGTCTAACTTTCTTCCATAGTCAATAGATGCCAAGTGTAACAGCAAATCGCATTTGTCTCTACTTTCTCATTAATGTGATGGATGTTATATAGGTGTATTTATGCAATTCCTTTGATCTTGTTTTTGTAGTGGTTTGTAGAGTATGGTATCATTACTCTCGTCTTTCATGTAGATACTCTTGCCAAGAAGATAAATACTGGCCTTAATCCTGTGTACAAACATCTTTTTCAGCTGTCACCATCTTCCTTTTGCGTACAAGGTTATTGAGCAGTTTTGTAGGCCTACCTTTCTATTTCAGGAACACAGCACACAAATCCTAAATGACAGAGCTCATCCAGAAAAACCCTTCATATAGGTTTAGGAGTGACAAAATCCTTTCTTTTCTCCTCTGCCTTGGCATTGCCTGCATCTTGAGAAATGTTTGCTAGCTTAACTTTTTACTGCCTGACATAAAGCAGTATGTGGCTGTTGAGATTTTTATTCCACATCAACCAGTGAATGTCATTATGCATTCATAATTTACAAATCTTTGGAATACGTTTGCATCATTTGGTGCTTTTCCAATAGACAGAGAATAAATGGACTTAGTACAGAGACAAACGGGTCAGTATAAAAACCTGCATTAACCTGCACTCGCTTTGGTTTGATAAGATCTGCAGTCTTCTCAAGACAGGGGTACAATCAATAATTATTAAAATTCTATACTTGTACAATTAAATGTTTTCCATCAGTGGAGCATCAGCACGACATAGCTACATGCAAGTTTCTCTTCTCATTTGTTGAAGAGCTGCCAGATTTTGCAAGAGCCTGATCTTTGGGAGGGTCAAAGAAGCCTGGGATGTGAATGACAGCCAGCTTACTTTTCCACCTCCAGCCATGTAGAAGGAGTGACATTAGCCCTTGATGGGACCAGGCAAAAATCTATTTCATGCTTTACTTGGAGGTTTAGGAAACATTGCTATGTAGCTCATATGGAAGTTGCTTTGGGCTATATTTTGACCTAAAAAGCTGTCAAAAACGCCTTTTACGAGAATAATATGAAATACTAAAAGAACCAAAACACTTTGCATAGACGGTTCCGTATTTTGTTGCAATCTGATCCCACTTTATTTATTTTTCAAACCAGGTCCACTTACCTGGCTATAAAATAGAGTGGCTTTAAGGAAAGTGTCATCTTCAGATGATCTTGTTTCCAAATAAAAACATCAATTATTAAAAATCAGGTCTGAAATTGAAGAGATACTTATCTGACAGATATTTACACACAAGATGATGGTTGTGCACATAAACATCACCACTGGGGTTGTATACTTAAATTATACATAAATATCTGAAGCAGTTGTTCATACAACAAGGGATGACTTCCTAACTTCAGACATTCAAAAAACTATTATATAGGTACAAAGAAAACAAAGCTTAGTGAAAAAAAAAAGCTTGCAGATGGTTTTCTTGTATTTTTCTTGAATTTTAAGTGTATGTGAATATTTTGTTGTTCTTTGAGAGATAACACTTTCATTATAAGTTCTAAACCTTACACAATCTTCCATTCAAGTTAAACAGAAGTGTTGCAATTGTTGCCACAAAATGTTAAGGTATGACAGATTTGGATACTCTGCATCTCATAGGTTCTATCCAGAGCACTTTTATTTAAAATATGGTATTAAAGGTAGGAGAATGAATAGTTGCCTGTGCTTCGTATTTTTTTAAGTGAAAACATTAAAAGGCGAAAGATCGCACCACTTAGTACCCATTTCTGGTTGGGAAAAATCCCAGATCTTCTGTGAAATCCAAAGGCTGTGAGCTCAGATAGCCAAGGTCTTTTTTCACTTTAAAGCTTGAACATATCTTACCTTCCACCCAGAGGAGGTAATAAATTTGTGCCTTTTTAGTGTAGTTATGAATAGCGCTGGCTGAAGATTGGGTAAATTGGGATTGTTCTTTTAATAATTGACACTCTGCTGCATTCTCATCAAAAGCATAGCATAGCTGGCTGCAACAGCAATGTCTGCCTGACAGTACAGCGCTGTGAAATGCTATCCAGGTTGTTTTCAGGTTTATTAGTGCTATCCCAATTCACTGTAGCAAGATGCACCAATATCCTGTGGGTTCTTACAGCAGTCCAGCCTCAGCACAGCACCATTGCACTCCATGCTAATCATCTTGTCTCGGGAAAGCCATTAAGACCTTGCCTGATGTAAATCTCCATATTCAAGCTGCTTCTGGCTCTAAATGGTCTTATTTTGGTGCTCTGTGTGCTGTGCTCCATTGCACCCAGTAGAAATACCCAAAGACATCAGGACTACGCTACTTGGAAGCAGAAAGGAAAAGTAAGAGAGATTTTGGTGCCCAGACTGCAGCCCCATGGCCACGCTTCAAACAGCTGTCAGTGTAATCTATGGCCAACCATGAAGAGTGTTAAAATTTATTGATTGATACTTTGCTGGCTCTGATCTAGTTAAGACTGAAAATAAATACCAGATACAAAGCTTTTTTTTTTTTTTTTTTTTTTTTGTATTTAGGAAAATATTTGTTAGGCTTCATTTGGAATAGTGCACAGTTGAGACAATAATGTGCTGTAAACTTTGGCTTTCAATAAATGCCCCTTTGTGACAAAGTAAAAACAGAGACAATTTCCTTTAAATCAGTGCTATGCAAACGTGAAACACTTATGCTGCTTACTTCACTAGAGCCTCAGTAAGCAGATGGTGCAAGCCTGCCAGTGAGTACTATACCTCCCAGGTGATATTTCAGCAAGAAAGATCTGTTAGTCAAGAACATTCTCTCTCCAGTCTGTGGGGAAGAAATTTATGGAGCAATGTGTTATGGGACTGCTGATTTCTGAAACAGGAGATGGCCTTTTTATTTATTCGCTTGGGATTCTGGTTTTATAGCTTTGCATGCTGGTTCATCTCAGTGTCTTTCAGCAGAGCTGAGGCTCTGGAACAGATATGCTTTCTGCATAGGATTGTCTGGTTAATTTTTTTTTTTTATTATTATTTCTAATACTTATGATGGCACTGAGATTTCTCTTCCCTGAAAAACATACGTATTCCTTTCTGCTGATTTATTTCTGACTTGTGCTGTCATAAGGATTCTCCCAGGACATTTGTTGTTCACTCAGTAATTTAAACTTTGTGAGTTTCTTTAAACTTTGTTTAAGTTAAATCCCAGTGTATTTTCCTCTGAAAAAATTTTTGCATTCAGTCCCCAAAAAAGGTTTGTGATTTATTTATTTATTTACTGTTATCTTTTTAGTTCCACTGACAGTTTTCCATCTCTAGCTCACAGCCCTCTGGTCAAGCATCCTTGGAGAAAAGCAGACAAAATATTCTGCACTGGAATATTTTTGAATTTGGAAGTACGCTAATGGATTTGAAAATTTAACAGTCTGGGGAATGACTGCTGAAGAAGTTATTTGAAGATGTACTGTTTTCAATACCATTTTCCCAGTCCTTGATTCTGCACAGCCTCCACTTAGTGTACCTACACCTGTGGGAAATAGTGTATGAATACTTTGTTAGCATTTTGGTCACGTAAGTGAGAAACAAGTTTGAAAGCAGGAGGAAGACTTCAGCGAAAAAGGAGCTCCTCTAATGTCATTCTTGAAACAGCAGTCAAAACAAGTCCATTCTTCCTACTGTACAACACCTAAATAATTATGTGGATATTTAGCCATATTCTGCTTTGATGCGTGGATGCCAACAGTGATCTTAGAACCGGATCTTAAAACGCTTATTCGAAATATGTCCTAATAAGCAAATTTTCGCATGAAATTATGTTGCAGTTACTATAGTCTCGGAGCCATTAGGGCACAGCTCAGTGTGTGCTGAAGGCAAGTGGAGTACCCCAAACTGATTTTGTTCATTTAGCTCACCTGAGGAAGGGCACACATTCTTCTCTCAGCTGCCACCAGTCAGCACCAGGAGATCGGTGCAACACAGAGCAGGGCTGTAGGAGATGCAGTACTGCAGGGGCACGTGCACGTGTAATGGAAAAGGCCATCCTGTCCTTCTGTGTGTTGTGAGCTGGTGTAAGTGCATGTAAAGTCTTGTACTATTCATTATTTTTGGTTAACCACTGCAAACAAAAGAAGTGGGAGAAAACATTTTGTAGAAATTAGTAAAGGGTCTAAAACCCAATTACCCTTCTTTCCCTACAGCTCTCTGATATTTGCATCCTCTGTGGATTTTAACTTAAGATCTTCTTTAGTAGTTGTTCCTATTTATGAGGACAGAAAACCTATGTGGTGAAATTAATGTTTCCATAATGCTGGGCAAGGCTAGAGAAAGTCATAAAAAACTTTAAGGATATTTATGTGTTTTGTGGTGAGCAGAATCTGTTGACGTTGTCAAAGTAGTATCTACAGTGTTTTTATACCATGCTTTTGTAACTTTGGCACGATGAAAATACAGAATATACCTAGCAGATGTGAAAAGATTTCTGCAGAGGGCAAGTTTTTCATGATGAAAAGTAGCAAATAACAGTAACTGAGATATGAGATATAAAGTGTTCTGAATGTTTAGCTTTTTTTTTTTTTTAATGTTTTTCTTATTTAGGGTTGGTTTGTTTTTTTCCTGTTTGTGCGGGGTTTTTTTGTTTGTTAGTTTGTTTTTGTTTTGTTTTTGCTTCTGTGTGCGCAGGAATTTTAAAGCTAGATAGCATTTCTTTTAGGAAATACAGAGTGAGACACTGGTTGGGCTTGGGTGCTGTGATACCTGCAACATGTTAACTTTGTAAATGAAATGGTTGGGATTGTTTCAGTGGTAACAAGAGAAAAGGCCTTGCAGGAGATGCAATGGAATCTTTAACTAAAGCAACTTTCATAAACTCAACCTCTTGATATAGTTGCCAAAAATTACATGTTAAATCGTGTGTCTGTTTTAACAATTAAGCAGATCCACACAATTGTAAAGCTACTTACCACAGCTTTTGTTTTTTTGATCTAAAGTGAAATATTAGGCTTCTTCCTGAGTTTATGACCCAAACACACTGAAATGTTCAGAACCACTATCCTTACTGCTAACAAATAATCTACTTTATGTAGATATACAGTGTTGTTGGTGAGGAGACAAATTGTTTAGATTCACCCTGAAGGACAGTATGGACTCCATACCATAATTAAAAATTGGAAAGCACACATTCCTAGAGTTTGTGGCTGTGGTTGGAACCCAGCAATGAGTCCTTGTTTGCTGCGAAACACTGTTCCTTTGGAAGGCACAAGAAGCCTGTGTTTTATGTCTCCAAAATTAGAGTTGTCAAGCCTGAAGTTACCAGAAGGATGGGTTTGACATTAACTGAGATCACTATCTGACCCTTCCCATCAGTAAAAGGCACCAAACCACACTCCATAACTAAATTTCTCACAAGTCTTCTTTGCTTTGCCATCTGTGCTACCAACTGCTCTTCTACTGTATATCGTCTGCCTGAAGATGTGCTAAGCAGGTGTGGCACATGCTTGGCTCATTCCTGCTTTGCATGTGTAATGTAATTATGTTTGACAGACTTGGTTTGATTGAGAGAAAACTATGAATTGGATTAAATGTTTTTTGTTTAGACTTTATTAGCTAAAGATGCCATTGCATAATTAATTTGTGAATAAGCAGCGTTCTTGCAAATGAGGCAGTGAATCAAAAGCACGGGAAGACATTATAGCCTCTTCTTAGGATGCGTTTACACATTTCTTATTTGTAGTATTCATTAAAAATACATAAAGGAAGGTTAACGGAACATTGCAAGGAAGAACCACAAACAAACCAGCCAGCCACAGAAGCCTTCATGTATGAACAAGTGAAGAAACTGGGAGCAAGCCAACCCAAAAAATGTGAGCCTCTGCTAGACAGCAAAATCATTAGCAATATTTAAGATCTTTTCCTGCAAGTTTTCTGATCAACCCCAATGTTCTGGAGCAAAGACATTGGTAGAACCATGCCCTTCTAGTTTTGGTGTAGAAAATAAAGATTATCTTTAATGTGTAGGAAAAATTGTACTTTGAGGTTTTTAATTTGTACTCAAAGAAGATGCTCTATTTACATTTCTGGGATAGAAACAAGCTGTTTTAATTCCTGTGCTTCAAAATATTTTCAGTTGCATCTGTTCGACATTATGTTTAGGTCATATAAATTGTGCAAAAGCCATTGTGCAAACCATTCTACCAAGCAAAGAAAATCTGTAGGACGCTGTGATCTGATCCAGAACCCATTTTGTCACATGCCTATTCTCTTGCTGCAGGGCTGCAAAATCACAGCTCAGACAAGACTTGGGCCATTGAGCTCAATCTCAACCCTTCCCAGGGCCCAGAGCTGCACGTGATTAGGAGTCCTGGGTGTTCCACTCAGTGATAGCAGAGTCTCATCTGTCTTCAGACCCCCAACACTTGATCAGATTATTTGAGATCACCTGATCAAATTGTTTGATATAAATCTACTATGTTTCACATCAGTTTGTCTCCCAGGTTTTCTCTTAGCCTACGCTCATCTTTGAGCATGTTTTATGAACAGTCACCCTTCTCAGCACTGTCATGCATGCTTCCTACATTCCCTTTGGGTGCAATACACCAGCTTATCTTAATTCAACAGAAACAAACATACCTAGCTCAGATACGCAAGGACATTTTCACTCTACGTTATCAAATATGTGGGTTTTTCTTGAACTAATGACAGCAGGTGGAAATAAAGTCCTAAAGTTCTCCTTGAAGCAGGAAAGCTGGATTATTAGGTTCATTATTCCCCTTTCCTTTTCTTTTTCTTTCTGTTTCACAGTAGTGAAGTGCAATCTTTTAACACAGGAAATTGTCATGTCCCAGTTTGTTGTTTTGTAGTTATATATACTGATTTTTGATGATAAATAACGTCAAGATAGTTGACAAGGTATATTATCAATATGTTTTAGTAAAACCTCTTAGTTGGAGCAGCAATTTTCAAATTCTACCATAAGGGGAATATAAAAAGAGGTCCTCTGAAAGTGCAGTTTAGGAATGAGATTAGTTTGCCAGTAGGAACTTACCAGCTTTACAGCAATTGATGCTAATTAACCTTTCACATTATTCTAGTTGAGTTTATTCCTTTATTCCAGCACATGAGGGAATCCACGAATATTCCACAATGGATGAGAAGACAAATAGTTTTTTCAAGGACTATCGTGCTTTTGTACATCTCCCATGGAAACATTATAAAACAAAGTGATAGGAGAGGATTTTTTTTTTTTTTAAATACATTTAGCCATCTAATGTCCTCCAAATGCCCCTTTTTCATGTCTGTGCGAAACAGTGCTCTGTTTCAGCTTCCCTGCAGTATTGCATTTCTTCTTGTAAGCTTGGTAATCTCAATTTGGCAGGACAGAAGATCGATGCACGGTCATTTTGTATTTTTCTCCCTCTCCAAAATAAGTAACTTTCTATCTTTTGACAAGGTTTTATGGAGTGGTAAGATGGCTGTCTCCATTTGTATTCTAACTCTGGCCATTGCTGAAATCCTTCTTTCAGTTACTTGCTTTTCCTATGATTATTATGTTATTCCTCTGCAGTGTTTGTGCCTTGAACATTCATACAGATGTACTGTCCTTGCTACTTTATCTCCATTTAATGAGGCTTTTGTCATTAGATATGCTTACAAATTTTCCATGAATTTCCAGTGGTGTTGGTGCTTTCTGTGGAGATGCTCAGAACATTAAGCACGGTGGCAATGCTGTTGATTTTTCTAAAGACTTGAATCTTTCAGGAACTGTATAACATTTAAACACAGTTTTCTCTCTGTTGTGATTTTTATTACAGAATTCCTCTTTGTTCTTTGAGTTTCAATTGACTCCATTGCTTTTCAAATCCCTCCAGCTTTCCCTCAATTTTATTTACCTTGGTCTCAAAGGAGGCTGTGGAAGCTTGAAGGTTATCGATTTTTAAATGAAGAGATTGAAGAAGTTCTTTCACTGAGGTGTCTTGTAAAGTGTTTGAAGGTGGAGAGGCTGTGCTAGGCATGGGAGATGGTGTCTGCAGGGTGGACTCACCTCACCCATCATGCAGCAGGTTTTATTTTATGTGTGCTCTTCTTTCAGGCACCTCTGGCACATTTTTGTTTGGTTGTCTGCCTCAAACAATGTCATAACACTTAGGAGACGGTTATCTTCAGGGTTTCAAAGAGAGTGGTGGATTTATAAGCTTGTGTGTGTGAAATAGGAGCTGTGACCTCTGCAGCAAACCTGTCAGATAATGCGTCATTGGAGTACTTCATAAAGCCACCCTCATCTGCAAGTGCTGTATGTTAGGGTGACTTGGCTGAGCCTCCTTTGTCTGTCCAGAGCCTTAATGAGACACTGGGCAAACAGCAATCTCAACTTCTCAACCCTTTTAGAACCAGAGTGGGAAGAGGAAAGGCATCACAATATAGCATTTGGGAGTATAGCAAGAGGAAAATAAATGACTTTGCTAACAAAGACTAGCAGTAAATAATCTTGAAGCAGGGAAGGTTGCTCCTTTTTGCCAAATTGAAAAATTGTGCTAGAAACATAGCCCATTCATTTAAGAGCGAGCTGCTATTTTCTTCCCTTCTTTCTCTTAGTCAGACTTGGGGTTTGAATCAGAATCTTCTAGGTTATGAGTAACCAGCTGACTACTTGCCCTGTCTCTTCCCTTATTTTTAGAGCATTCCATCATTAATGAAAACTCACTGTTCTAATAAAGCTTTTAAGCCTACCACCTTCTTAAGGAGTCGGAATGGTGGCTCAGTAAGTGATATATGCCCAGCTTCCTTCTGACTATCTTCATTTCTGCCATGTTGCTTGAAGATTTAGTCCCCATTGGAGATTGTAATCATCGATAAGCATTCTAATAGTATTTGTAGGCACAGAGAAATGTGTTTGATGAGGCTAGGACAGGCTGAAAAGGTATGAAACAGACGGCAGTCATAAGAAACCTTTTCCAAAACAGTGAAATTAAACTGGTGGGCAAACTTTTAGCCTATATGTTGTATTATTTAGCTTAATTTTTATTTTCCTAGGAAGAACATTAAAATTTCAAAGCCTGATATGCACAGTACATTCTCCTTCGGAGCAGCAGTTTTCATAACAAGCAGGGAATAAAGGAATAAATTAAATGCCCTCTTCAATTAGTAATTGTCTCTGACAGATGGAACGAGGAGTTTCTAGGAAAATATCCAAACAAAAGTCCTGAAAGCCATTGATGCTGGGAATGCTTGGAGTTGGGAGCAAATATTATGATATAGGATGATTATTTACTTTGAATATATTGGTGATATACAAAAATAAGATTGAAGTTATTTTTCACTAAAAAGTACTACATGTTCTCAAGGGGGTGACAAAATCCATCACATTTCAGATTCAACTTTGATACTTCATTAGCCAATATTGATTGCTTTGCCATTAATACATAAATATCCAAGAGATTATTACATTTTTATTTTTATTTTCATCCGATAGTGAAATCATGCTTTAGTTTCAGAGCAACGTGCTTTAAGGTTTCCCAAGAAATTCTGAATCTGCCGCATTTGCAGCATTCTTGTAATTGTTGCTTATAATCTCTACAATGTATTAAATAATTTAAATAATTATGCTAGTCTAAACAGCATAAGCAAAGTTAGCTATTGTCTTCCAAGGTTCTTCAATTCTCAAAGTTGTTTCTTTTTTGCAGCTGAAGACTGTTAAACAAAGTCTCTTCTACCTGGCACAACTTGTAAATAGCTCCACAGCTTAATGTGCAGCATTTACCTCTCTATATATCATATTACCAAACCTTAGATGTAGTGATTATTTGAGTATTAAATCCTACATCTATGACTTATGATATTATACAGGTTGCTCTGAAAGTAATGTAACTTTTCCTTAATTTTGCTCTTGCCCTTATAGTTATAAATCTGCTGATAGGAGAGTTGTTCCCAATCAGTGCCTCCTATTTTATGATGTTGGCCCACAGCATCAGAGGAAGATGTTGGTGGGATGACAGTAGAGGTTGAACCTTCCCACCAGTAACCCATTGCATGTTGTCGTCATGTGACAGATGGCAGCAGAGGGTTTCTCTGACTAAATGACTGCTGACATGGAAGTACAGATAGAGCAAGGATGTATCACTGAATTCCTCCATGCAGGAAAAATGGCACCCCTTGACATTCATCAACACTTGCTGAACACTGATGGAGACCAAGCCATGGATGTGTGCACAGTGAGGCCATGTTGTTATGTTCCCAGCAGTGGTGACAATGACAGCAGGTCACCTCTGCTGGTGCAGATTTTTACAAGTGCAGTACGCAGGCTCTTGTTCATCGCTGGCAAAAACACGGAGCTTCTGGTGGTGACTGTGCTATTTTTTGCTGTGTTTTGTAGCTGAAAATTTGCTTTATCAACTAGTGTTATTGAGCTCCTTCCCATCTCTTGTAGTTTCCGCAGAAATAAACAGGAGGCATTACTTTTGGAGCAGCATCCATTCATGTAACAGAAAACATTCCTAGATATTGAAATGAAATGTACTGTTTATTTGCTGAGAAGAGTAACAGTGAAAGTTCTAAAAATGCTAGTAGACAGGGATGTTTTTACTCAAGTAACTGATTCAAACCGTATTTGTAATGCTCTGAGCCAGAATTTTCAAAGCAGCACTAGCAAGTTAGATGCCAGACTTACTGTGTTTCAGTGATCCAGAGAATTGAATTTAAATATATACTAAGAGAAAGAAAATTCAGATCTAAAGGGAATCGTTTTGACAGTTTCTGAACTTCCTTTTAACAGGGAAGGAGAAATTTATTAACACATGTTCTTTTTTTGTGCATCTTAATTTTATTTCCCAATCTGGCAATACAAGGAAGACGTCCTGAGTTACTTTTAAACATCTTCCCTTTCTTTTTTTTTTTTTTAGACCTTGAAGAATAAATTGGCCTTGTAATACGTTATAATGTCAACACATATGACAGTGAGATTTCTGAGCATAATATGTAATTCTGAAAAGCACCATTTTCTGATTCAATTTATTCATACAGTCATAGTACCAGCCATATCTTTCTTGTCTGTCTGTGTGAGAAGATAGCCTGTCTATTAAACAGGACTGGGATATCTGCAGCTTGGAAATCGCTATTATGCCAATAGTTGCTAGTTTTCTACACTTCTTTTGATAGCTGGTAGTTGTATATTAATTGACTTTTTTTATTTCCACCTTCTCCGTCTTTTATTCAAGAGAATGTGACATACAACACTAGTTAGGGACTAGATTGTGTATGGAATCTCAGAATCACTTAGATTGAAAAAATCTTCAAGACCATTAAATCCAACCATCAACCTCAACTACAGAGTCTGATTACATCCCTTGGTGCCATATCTCCTAAACATCAAATGGGATGGGGACTCCACCATTGCCCTGGACATCCTGTTCCAATGCCTGCTTAATGTTGTTGGCTCCTTGGGCAAGACTGAAATATAAGGAGTTATATCTTAATTATGTTTTGATGACTGACAGCCTTTTTGGATTTCTTTTGTTTTGTTTTGTTTTTCTCTTTTTATAGCATGCCTTTACATTTGGTCTTACCCACTTCTTTTGAAAAACGGTCTTTAGTGTTTGATTATGATCTTCTGAGGCTCTGAATTCAATAGGATTCCTCTAGGCACTTAGAAGTGCATTTTTTCATTTGAAAAAAAAAAAAAAAAGGAAAAAGTCAAAAAGAAACCCAACAAAAACTTATCTGTGTGTTTGTTTCAAAGAAGTCCTCTACGTATTAAAATTAATGTGTATATGTATACATATATATATATATTTAACTAGAGTAGATATTTTCTGCCTACCAGTTCTTTCTTTCTCTTTATGAAGCTGATTTTGGCCTAATCTGCTGTACGACATAAATACAATATGTCAGATTCTACTGTCTGTATTGCTTTCCTGGATAGACTGGACCTTATGTGTTCCATGGATTTTTGTTGTGCCTGAACAAAAGCCAGGATGTTATTGCATCACTTTGTTTTATATCAAATTATGTTGTCACATAATGATATAATTGCCAAACACAAGCAGATGCAATGGTTATAGTACAATAAAATGTCACAACTGAGAACACTTTGTGTTTTCATTTAGAAGTTTGGTTTTCCATATTAAAGTTTCTAACACAGTTGGAATGTGAATTTTAAGATGTCTGTATTTGTTTTCCACTGATGTGTTCTATATTTGTTTTCTACTGGTGTGTCTTTATTAAGGTTTCAGAATTAAGAAAAAAACTGAAAAGATCAATACCTAAACTATAGAGAGTGCATAGGTTATGTAGAAGTCTGCCCTGTTAGTAATCACTTCAACATTTTAAGTGCTTTCAGTGAGGGCCAATTTAGGGGCTGGGGAACATCGGTGGGGAAGGAATGCTGGCCCAAGCCATGTTCAAGCACATTTTGTGGAAAGCAAATCACACACTGCATTGTAAGCTGCATTTCCATTAGTCAAGTTGATCTTTATTGACAAAGAAATATGTGGTGCATTATGACAAATTAACCTATGTGAAATGCAAAACTATGATGATAATTTCTCTCCTCTCTCTCTCTCTCTCTTTTTTTTTTTTTAAATCTGTGGAAATAAATTACAAGTGCAAATATATAAAAACAGAAGTTCCCAAATTCCCTTTCCAGTTATTATGTGAGTATTAAGACTTTAACTATTATTTCATTTTAATTAGCTTTCTAATGATTTATTTTCTTTTCTACTGTATTCAGATTCTACTGTAGGTGAAAAAAAGCTGTTGAATTTACAGTTATTTTAACCTCCCCCCTCTCCCCATCCTGGCTGCATTCATTACAGACAAATCAATGAGGATTGATAAACTCATGATGGGAAAAAAAGAATATATTTGTATTCATTACAGAGGATCGGAGATAATAATAAAATGAAATGTTGTTATAGTGAGATATAAACCCAACCTAAGGAATTGTTCAATATGTGAATAGCTAGATACATTTCATTACTGTGATATGGAGCAGCTTGATAGCGGAAGCCAATAATTTAAAAAGTCTTGAGCACAGGGTTATGCTGACTATACAGTTCAATACGTTAATTGACAATAAATCCTGCTTGCCTATAAAAAGCACTTCACTAGTCATTTTCAAGATGGTCATGATTTTTTATGATGCGGAACTTTTAATTTACAGGGATGATAAAAATAGATTTACTTTCAGCCACTTGTATTTGATTTAATTACCTAATCAACTATAAATCATCTACTATTGAAAAAGTAATTTAACAGAGATGATATTTTGTCGTCATTTTTTTCTTAACTAGAATACAGTCTTTTGTAAATGAAGCTGAATGTTTTGGTGGAATTAGAAAATTTTTGGGAAGGTGTTGGAAATTGTTGGAAAGTGTTGGAAGTCAAGATTTTGGTTTTCCCGAGTAAAGGCTTTGATTTTTGGAAAGAGTTTTTGTGACTTAAATCTCCTGTTAGAAAGCACGCAGGAAGAGCTGTATGTCTAGGACGGGCCATGGCTGATAGTGATTTGCAACAGGCCTTGCACGGTGGAACTTCTCTATGTGCAGAACGGCGTACCATTCAGCCTGGTGACAGTAAGCACATGACATGGCCATGGAGAAGGAAATGCCTGTGTCATATCCATGCTGGGAAGAGAGAAACCAGTCCGATTCCAAGTCAGAGTGGCTCGAGAGAGGATTGTGAGGCTATGCTGTAATTTTTAGTCCCTAGATGAAAGCAGGATAAGGCTTTCTACATTTTAATGGATATTTTACAAAAGCTGACATAATGCATAAAAAATTGCTAAACAAAGAGAAGAAAAAATGGAGATTAAAAGAAATTAAACATGATAATACTTTGAAGGAAGAAGGATGAGGTTTTATTAGAAATTCATCCTGTAACTTCCACTATACTTCCAAGCTCTAGTTTGAAAAAAAAATATTATGAATTTCATAAATTCTACTAACAAGAGTGAGTATGACATCCCCCAAACTATATTTCTGTGAGGCTGATAATACTCTGTTCAAAAATATGGTCCAGATAAAGTTTGTGAAATACATTCCGAGAGGAATTTTAGTCAGATGGATTACAGGTGTTGAAAAGAGACTCCAAGATTATATAAGAATTGATTGAAAAATTTTGGTTGTTTGATATTCTTGTTAGACATTGTTTTAAAAACTCAAATTCACCCAGCAAAAGAAGCTCATCAAAGACACATTTCCTGTTTCTTAGATAGAAGGAAAATTAAAAGGGAAGTGAAATGCCTATGGTATTTTTACCAAGAAAAATAAAAGTGATCTAGATAACAATAACAACAAAAGAAATAATGTGTTAGTGTTAGATTATGAAAATAATAAAAGTTAAGAAAGTACACAAAGTGAAGATAGGAATAATCATGACATTAACATAATGAATGAAGGAAAATCAATGCTAGAAAATATCTCCTCGAGAATTCAGGGTACTTTACGAGTTGGGAAGAAAGCCAGCTTCTGTAATATGGGGTAAAGAATCATGTGAAATGATGAAAACTGGACAGGAATGTGGAGATTTGAGACTAAATTACTAAATTAATTCTAAGGCTTTATTAAATTTAAGGAAACAAGCATAATGCAAAGCATGTGTGTTAACAAAAGTGTGCATTTTTATTAGCTTTTTAACAACAAGCTTTATAAAACCTTTAGAAAATGGGTATATTTTATATCCTTCAACTCTTCCCAGGGAAGACATAGAAACTTCACATTTTAATCTCCATAATCAAAGGTTTTTATTCTGAGAAGTCTGTTATGTAATTTACAACCAACACAAAATTAAATGTGCCTTTGTAAAATTCCTGAGAATTACTTTAGACAAATGAAAGTTGCCACACTGAATTAGATGGGTATCCCTGTATCAGGTGAGGCTGGGTTGAGGTACTTGGAAACCAGTATGAGAAACCTTAAATGAGATAATTAGGATAGAGTTTACCTACACAAAAAAATAAAAGCATTGTTTCCTTCATCTTAGTGAGATGTCTTTAGAGACATGGAAATTATATTCTCTCTGACTGTTTAGGGCTTCTTTTAAATACCAAGACAGCTGATTATTAGAACACAAGGGGTTTTAGCACACAGTCATTTGCTCATACATGGCTGCTATTTGGGATGGGTTCTTGAATTACCAATCGCGTTTCAGCTGTTATTGACTGTCTTATTTCAGGCTTGGTTCTGGATTTTCTGAGAACAGATTTATGTTGTAACTGTTTATGTTCGCTGGATGGGGTTTTTTATCTTGACGTAAAATTGTTGCACTGGAAGATGTTAACTGGAAGGTGAAAACATGAAGAATCTAAAATGTTTTTTTCTTTGTTCTCTTACAGTTGTGTATATACAGCTGTGCAGCTAGCATGCTTCTAGTTGTTTTATCCTCCTGGGATTTAGAAATAATTCTAGTACTGGATGTTCCATGGATACTCAAGATTAAGAGTTGGCTATGAATGAAGTCTATTTGAGTGAGGTTGTGAATGCCCCTTCCCTGGAAGCGTTCAAAACCAGTCTAGATGGGGCTTTGAGCAATCTGGTCTAAAGGGAAGTGTCCCTGCTTATAGCGAGGGAAGATAGAAGTAGATGATCTTCAAGTCCCTTCCAATCCAAACCATTTGATGATTATATGAACCAGTCATTAAGTTTCTGACTATTTTCTAGGGGAATAAGAATGAGTTTCCAAGGTCATTCAACTACTTTTTGGCCAAGAACATCGCCTATATAAGTCAAGTACAAATGACAAATCTAAGTCTATTCTAAAGTCTACTCTACTCTAAAATTTAAGTCTAAGTCTACTCTAAAATTTACTCACAGAAACCAAGAGCCAGTGCCACCTAATTGGTGGTTCAGACAGTTATCTGTATTAATTTGCCCAGTTTACGTTTTAGTTCCCTGTGAGAACTTGTCCAAAAATTAATCTCTGCCAAGTAGGTTATATTATGCAAATCACCTTTCTTAACATACAATAACTTCTGTATTAACTAACAAATAGTTGCTGAAAGATGAAGGGCATGGAAGTGTAGACTGTGATAAGAAGTAGAAATGAAATTGCAGCGAGAGGAGTGAACGAATTTATGATGTCCGTATTACACTGAGCATGAGTGAGCTTAAGACGAACTCTCACAGGTCCATTTTAACCAACAACCTTATGAATTTTTGTACATGAACATTTCTGTAAGATTTAACCCATCTCCCTTTTCCTGACCTCACATGCAAGGCAGGTTCTTGCCCTTCCAGAAGCCAAAGGCAGCATGCAACCTGTGCATCCCAGAGCTGTGGTTCCCATAGCAACAGCAACTCCAACCTCAGAAGTTTCTTCCCCCTTCAGTGCTTATTTTCCATTTGCATGCTTTATCATGCCAAATGTTTTAAAGACAAAATGCTGATTAAATGTATCCTGCTCAAATAATTTGGGAAAGGAAGAAGAGCAGAAAGATAAGAGCACAGAATTCACTTCAGTGATTTTTGATTTATATGGAAGTAAATTTGCTTGTATTTATATTTTATGTATTTTTTTTAGAAGTCTTTTTCTCCTTACACTATGATTAGCCCCCCTGAAGTCAATGGTTTTATTGTCTATAATATTGATGTTGGTGTAAAAAAGTGTATAATATGTAACAGATTCAACTGATACTAAGATCTGTAAGCTACTTCAATTCTTTTTTTTTTTTTTTTGTATGTTTGAGGACCACGACTCATAGCTGCATCAAAGTATGACAGACTTTTAAATTTATTCTTGCTTCTACACTTATTCCCATCAGAAACTTACCAAACATATCCCTATCACGTGTTCTCAGGCAGAGGTATGATGGACTTGAGGAGGATCTTCTGTGAGCAAGTGTAGGTTCCAGCCTCCCCACTGTATGTTTCCAGATATTCTATCCTTTAGAGACCCTCTGATCCCAGATTAGGACTGTGAATAATATCGAGTGTCTGCTGCTACCACAGAATTAAGGCAGAATTCTACAGCGAATTTCTCTAGGAAGGATTAAGGGCATTCTGAACCCGTGACTTTTTTTAGACTGAACTAGGTGTAAGTACCTGCTAATTGGCACTTGTTCTAAAATGATAAACGAATAACAAAGCTTCTTTAAATGAAGAAGAAACTGCAAGAATTACTGAGGAGCTGTTGATACTAACAGCAGAGCAGAAAGAAATATTATTTTCACTGCCATAAGCAGCCATTGGTGGAGTTTATTTAAAGCCTGTCATTCCTGAAGGCACTAAGTAAGAGAGAGATTTTTTTTCTGTTGTTACTTCAAATCCGAGTATAAATTGGGAATTGACCCAGGCAGATGTTGTTAACCCTTCCATCCCTAAAAAGGGTTAACTTTTTCTTCGCTCAGCATTTCCTAAAAAAGTTTTTTTGGTTTTTGTTGTTTGTTTTGGCTTTTTTTACATAATGATCAGGATGGTCTCTGAACAATCACTGAAACTGTTTTCAGGTTTCTGATGTAGTTCTCTAGAACAGATTTTCTTAATTCCCTTTCCCAGAGCAAGTTTGTGTGTGTCACATCTGAAGTATTGCTAATGAGTTGCTAATGAGGCTTTGCAAATGTGGAGGCACAAAGAGGTGGTAGTACTGGGGGCTGATGTGCAATCCAGAGCTGTTTTGGTGAGCAAGGACACACCATCTGTAAGAGAGAAGTTAGTTATCATCTTTTTCTCTGCACATTTTCCCGTATAACTTTAAAGCCTAAAGCTTTGAGAGAGGTAAGATTTCTGATTCTACGTGGATACTTTGTTTATTAAGAAATCTCAATGATTGATTAGCAGTGCTTTGTATATCCTACGTAGACAAGAGTCTTGAATTTTAAAATTCTTTAACTGGAAAGGAAAATCATGATCTTTACCCAGCAGTAAGAGAATGGCTGATTCACCAAAATCAGTCTCGCATTCAAAATTGATGAGGATCACGTTTTGAATTGATAACAGATGGAGAAGTGCTGAGTTTTGCCTTAGTGTCTATAATGGTTCTTATGCTAGAATGTGTTTTTATTTCTTGCACAGTTTACTTGAATCTTATAATTCTAGAAAGATCTCATATATACAAAACAAGGCACTTTTAGGGTCTATAGTGTTTACTGATTTTTCCCCTCCAAAGAACATTGAGCCTGACTTTGTTGAAATGAAATGTGAGTTAATTAAGGTGAGAGCATTTCATGCTTTTCATCACTTATTTTGATTAGCTGAATTATATTAAGTTAATCCACTTAGTCTGTTGCATCTTTTCACTAAAAATAGTGAAAAGAATACCGGTGAAGAGAGTAGTTAGTTGGTGAAATTTCCATTACTCAAGAAATTGGGTAGAAGTAGCAGGTGTGCTTGTATTAATAACCTTAACTGTGTACACATTTTGGACCAAATTAACCTTTTGGTATCTATCTCATATGGAAAACATGAGAAACTGCATCACTGAGAACAGTCTATGTTACGCTGTCATAGAACATAGCCATGGACCATTATTCAACATTTCTGCAAGTTGAGAAATAACTTTAATGTGCTTTTCCTTACCGCTTAAGCTGCTTACTTACCAAGTTCAATCTTCTTTCTAAAAGAGACTTTTTATTTGTGAAAGTATTTGTAGAAAGAATACTGGTATTATTTTATAGCGACTTTCTAAAGAACCAGACAAGTCTGTTTGAAGCTTTTCTTTGGTATTAACTAGATATTTTATCATAAGTGAGCAGGGCGTTTCTGGTTCACTAGTCTTTATTGCTTTCTTGAATGCACTTCAACCTCATTCACAGTTCGAGTCTATATAATCCTTAGGCTTTTCATACTTTTAAATCCTCCACAGTGTTTTCTGTATATCTGACTCTGCTAATATCTACAGAACTCAGGTTTTAAAGCACTCTCCTGAGCTAGCATAATTCTGCACTGAGTGAAATACCTCCTTCTCCAATCCCTTTACCACTCAAAAACAAGAGAAATGTTTTCTTTAGTTCCAACATCCCCTAACCTCAGTTTTCCGTTCTGAAGCTACAGATCTAGTCCTTATGATGAAAACTTGAGCTCTAGCTTGCTCATTCATTTATTCTTGCTCTGAATACCAGTTATGAATCTGCTGCCCAATAGTGTCACCAATTCTTTGAACTGAGTGTGCTGTCAGTTTGCTTTTATGGCTTCTGATAGTTACTTACTTTATTTCTCCCCAGTAATTTCCCCTTGAACTTCACACTGATGTAGGTTGTTTCCAATGACAACATGAAACATTAAAAGAGAATCTGTCCTGTGCAAATATGCAACAAAATTTGATAAAGGCCAGTCAGGTTACAACTTATTTTCTGAAATGATAAACCTTATCTATCATCAGTGCAAGATAATGATATCACATTAAACAGGCATGCTGTTGACAAGAACAGGGTTTTTGGTGTTTCATTTTTTTGTTTTGTTTTTGTTTTTTGATTGCTTTTTTATTTCTTCTTTGTTTTTGGAAATGACTTGATGTCCTCTTGCATGTTACTGGGCACACAGTATAAATGTTGAGTATGATTGAACACACATGTAGCTATAGCAAAGTCTTGTGTAGCTAAGTGCCTATCCTGGAGTCATTGTTCATGCTGACACATTCTACTGACCAGCATCACATGCTGCATGTTAAGCCAAATGGAATCATGTGTGATATGTGATATCTGATGCTTGAAAGTTGCTATTACAACTGGTGTATGTTCCTGGGGGCAAAATACATCTGCCACTTTCTGCTCCTGTTCTGGATGTGAGAGTCCAAGTACTGACTGTGGAGCTGCAGGAGTCTCTGACAGGGTTAAGCTAATGACAGTTCTTTGTGAGCCATCTCCCTGCCCCTGTTTCAACCTGCTATCTTCCTGTGTTATCTTCTTTGCATTCTTTTTTTTTTTTTAGGGTGGGGGGAGCAGGTAGGGAGGGGACTGGCATCTGGTTGATGTCCACTCACCACAGTTGCCACATCCATTACTTCAAGTTCTTAACAGGGTATTTATCAGACTATCTTCCTAGTCTTTATTTTCACTAGACTTGTTTGCATCCTCATTTCTGCACAAATTGAAGGTAGTGTGCCAATTAATAAAGAGAATATTACATGAAAATCCTTCTAGTAATGCAGACACAAAATTAAAAAGAACTTGTGTGTTTATCTTGTTCACCATTCTTTAATGTCTTAAACTTCAGGCACTGTGAGATGTTAGGATGAGATGATGCGTTAGAAAGTCACAGGACATAAGTGAGTATTTTAAAAATGTAAGACAGTGTAAAAGATTTGGCGTGAGCTTCTGCAGAATAGTCTTATTTTTGTGTGGAACTTCATTTGTAGTCATTACAAATGAGAACATAAGTTCAAGTCGACCTGCTGTAGGTTGCTAAAGTAGCTGCAGAACAAAGCTGTGTTCCCTGCTCGCTTCTTAAAACTTGAGATGTAGCCTCTTCATTTGTCATCTGCCTTCACTTGGTTTGCCATTTGTTTATATAAAAACCTGTTCAGCCTCAGGGAGCATGATCAGAAAGCAGCCAGGTCTCCTCTTGCGCTATGCAAAATATTTGGCAAATCTGTTGCCCTCCACCCCTTTCCTAATTAAAAAAAAAAAAAAAAACCTCCCTGTTTAAGGTCAGAACATTGTGTCAAAGCAGGAAAACCTACTAGATTGATTTAGAAAGCTAAAAAGAAGAACTTTTCTTACTAAGCTGAGAACAGCTGTGTTCCTCGGGCTATGCTATTTCAGCCCAGAGAGCGCAGGCTTTCTGCTTAGTTCCATTAAAAATTCCTTCACAACAGTGCCTAAACATCTTCCCACACAAAGAATCAGAATATTTTAGTATGCTATAGTGGCCATTAATTGTTTTAAAATCTGTTTTTTATTTTTATCCTCCCACTTAAGGAGTTTCTTCTGGGGTGTTCAGCATGGCATTGGATGGGTTGATGGGCCTCTTGGCATTCTTTGTGATTTGTCTCTCTTTGAAAACAACTTCTGCAGGATTTATTATATTGATTTAAAGGCTAGTATAGACTCTGTCCTATCTCACTTTTCATTCTACAGGGGCTGATGGCAAAGAAGTTTATCTGATTGGGTTTATTTAATGGTATTGTACTGTTTTCACATACAGCATGCAAGACAGGAATGCATCATAGTCTTGTTCATTGCCAGGAGTGAAATCATGTGGATTGCCAATAGAAAAGATCAAGAAATATTCAAGTAAATTTGGGTTTTGTCATGCTGTATTGGTCAGACGGCAGGGCCTTGCTTTCCACAGCCATAAGGCTCTAGGTCAGTCTGGTTTTGCTCTTCAGGGTGGGCAGGCCCTGTTAGCCTTGTATGTTCTGAGATGCTACAAGGGAACCTGATCTCAAAAAACGTGACTAGATATATAAAGCCCAAGTATTTGCACAAGTAGAATCTACTGAGACAGCAGTTCTGACGGAGTAAGCACTTGTTGTTTGGTCATCTATTACAGTATAGATTTTGCCATCACTTTTCTGTCCCTGTCTTCAAGTCTTTGTCAAAATGAAGGAGCTGTTTACAGTAAATATATTCATATATCATATTAGAAAGAAATAGATATTGCATAGCAAGAGTGGAAAAAGGCATAAATGTCATGTAGTTGTTTAAAGGTTGGCAAAGTTGTTTCAACATTGTTTTCTGCAGTACTTTAACAAAAAATTAATCTTTTCTAGACTGTAACTAGTAAATGAGAGCAGCAACTAATAACTGTAATTAGTAAGTGAAGCAATTTTGTTGGAGATGAGAAAAATCCCAAACACAGCAGCTGAAATCAATAAGCAAGTTACTGATCAAACTGCCTATACCTCTTCCCACTCTTGTCCTCGCTGCCTTGACCTATCATGGAAAGTACCTTTGCTCAGCAGGCTACAATAGAAAAGGTATTTTGAATAATCAGAGAGAATGAAATCCAAGTCATTTTTTTCTGTTTATTCCTCTATATAAGTAATTTTTTTTATGTTTAGTTACATGAAGATTAGCTGCATTACTCTTTCAGTGAAAATTGAAATATTGGAATTGGCTATAGATAGTTAAAGAAAACTTTAGTTCATTTTTGAGACCACTTAAGAGAATCATTGAAGAGCACACTTTTCTTTAGGTGAATGGTATGCCAGCATTTTCCTAGGTTTCAGGACACTGCAGATTGTTTAATTCCAATTTAGTTACAAAGTTGCAAAGAAGGATGTGCAATAAAATATCTTAATTGTTCCACTTTTTCAGGCAGTAGGATTGATCATGATTTGTATATTACCTGCTCTCCTTAATAGTCACTAGCTGGAGGAGAGATGCATGTTTTATAAGCCACCTGTACAAATGCAAGGCTATCAAACTGCCTTCTGTTGAGACTGTATCACATTTAGATTCAAAAAACAAAGCATGAGGTTTGAAATGGATTCTTCATTCATGCAGTAATATGGATAGATGAGTAGATCTTATTTTTAGAGAAATAATGTATATATTTTTTGCTTACGTCTTTTTTAATTTTGACCATTATTTGTAATTATACACATAACAAATGATAGAAAGAAATTTAAGCATGGAGCACATAGTGTTATGGTTATTACAGTTATATTTTCTTCTTTAGTAAAGAAGTCACCTACTGTGCAATGCAAAGGGATTTGTGAGACTTTCCCTTTGGAATTCATGATGGGAAAAAAAAAAAAAAAAAGAAGAAGAAAACGAAAAAAAAAAGCTATGTTTTGACTTTGACCAGCTTTCTGTACTTTCCAGCCTTTGCTAGGATGCCAGATTTAACAGTGGCTTGGAAGGTGACAGGGAGTAGGAAATATTCTCAGTGACATCATGGGCTTTTGCACTGAGGCTAGCATTAGCTTTTTACATACAGTCTGATGTAAGACAGAATTGGGAAAGGTAAAGAAGCATCAAGTCCAGAGTATAGAATATGCTCAATTCTAGACCACTGCAAAACAGTTCACAAATAATTTAGGAAGCCAAAACAAATCAAGTACATTAAAGTACTTCAACAAAGAAGCGGCACCGGTTTCAGCCAGGATCCCGGCATCCTTCTTGAGTAAGATAAAATGAACTTAATGAATGACTTCAAGGGATGATGAGATTGTTACAGGCTGAAAGTGAATGGTTTTGCGTGACAGAGGTTAATTCAGAATCTGGAAGTACACCAGAGCTCTAGGAATTAACAATTTGCTGCGTAAGAAAGGAACATCTACCATAGATAAAGAAACCATGCACTCTTTAAAACTGTGTGGTATCCAAGAAGACTGTTAATAAGGAGACCATAAATAGAAGAAAAATGAGTTTTTCTGAGAACAGCGGAAAATGAAGTCTGCTTTCCTACACTTTTTTGCATCTTAAATACCCCATGTGCCTCTACTTTAAACACACTTCACATGTGCATTCCTCTTGTATTACATCCTCCTTTTCCAGTTTCCTCCAGCATCCCCCCTGGTTGTCCCACTATTCTGGGATCCAGCTCTTGTCCCATGCTCATCTCTCACAGGCCTTTCCCATGTTCTGACAGCCCGTTTCAGCCCAGGTTCTATTGGTACTACCTGATAGTGAAAAACTTACAAACTGTGATACTTTCAAAGCATCACTTGATGTTGAAGCCCTCTCCAGTAAGAGTAGAAAAGTACTTATCCTCAGCTTTCCCTGACTAATTTGACTGTTTCATGACTATAGATGAGCTGATCTGATGAAAGGATTATGACTACATACATACATTTTCTCCAGAGTTCAATAATTATTTTCCTCATTCAGGCAAATATGTGGGATGCTGTATGAACTTCTGGGGTAGGTCATGCACCTCACAATTGCCACACCAGACCTGTTGCACACACACAGAAGCTAAGCAGGTCCACAGATATCAGCAGCAGATATGATATGGGGATAAGGCTCATTTGAGCAATGTAACAAATCTGAGTTTCCAAAAATTTTATCAGCCGAGGTGCTTAAAGAGTGTTGACTTTCCTCAGCAAACTAATAACTGGTTAAAAAATAGAAACAAAGGATAGGCATAAATGCTAAATTTTCATGCTGGAAGGATGTTATTAATGAGGTCTCGCAGGGCTATGTGCTAAACTTTGTGCTGTGTATTTAGAGAAAGTTTCTCTGACAAAGTCTGGTTGATGTAAATTTATGCAGGGCAGCAATCTATAGCAGACGTGGAAAAGTCAAAGGAGGACTAGTTAATACTGAGTTACTTGACAATTAGTTCAAAGTAATATTTATGGGGAAGAAAGTAATTCTAACTTTATGTAATTAAGGGCTCCAAATTAAATATTTCCACGCATTAAAAATATCTTGAAGTCAATATAAATTGTTCTCTTAAGACATCAGGTCAGCTCCAATTTGCTGCTGAAACAATAAGTAGAATATTTCGAGTTGATAGGAAATCAACAGGGAACTCAATGGAACATACCCATATGAGGAAAGACTAAATAAACAAGGACAGCTATACAACTCATGAAGTTAACTGGGGAAAAAAAAAATCTGCTTTGAATTTCATCAGTGTTCAGATCTAGAAAAATGTGTAATCAGATTGTAGTCTTGCATTTTTCCCCTTAAGTGAAAAAGATGGGCAAGCTAACATGGGAAGGCAAGACAAGAACACAGGAAAATGTTGCCCCTGTCCTGCTAGCAGCTGACGTCAGATTTTGTGTATATGGCTAAAGACTACTTGGTTTCTGAAGAGGGCCTAGCTCTCTGACAGCCGACATTTCAGTCCTCAGTCTATGAAAGTAGACCTGTTATCCTGTGTGAGTCAGATTTACATAATCCATGTTTTCTTACAGTGTTGGTGTGCTGTTGCTTTTTTTTTTTTTCCCTCTGTTACCAAGTGTTGCAACATTTTAAAATTATTTAAAATTATTTTATTTTCTAACTATGGAAAAAATATTTCTTGGTGGTCTGTGGAAACGGATACATTATTTTTTGTGAAATAAGCATGCCTAGAAAGAGGTGGTTTGCCACTGCACAGAATTAAATTATGAGATACAGAATTTGAAACAAAGAGACTTCCACCCGTTTACTTCTATGGCAAACTATCACCTCTAAAAATATTTTAACCTTTCTTTAAAGTTGTGCGGAAAAACAGATAAGTGGTTAAAAGCATTTGAAGTATAAAGTAACGCATTCATTGTAATCAGGTCCCTTATTCCCTTACCCTTTCAGCAGCATTTATTATTTAAAAAAAACACATACACACACATTTTTATTCATTCTTTTTATGAATCACTGATGGTATTATTTGCTCTTTTCTGGGAAGAAGGAAACAATGCGTTGATAGGAGCTCAGAGATACTGCTTCTGGTAGAACTCACTGTTCTCTTGAAAAGGTGAGACAAATGCTTGCAAAGGAGGAGAAGAGAGCAGCCCGGACTGTAAATACATCTCCTGTTTGTGAACTGGATGTTTGCTTGCAGCTGTGCTGGTGGGACTGACAAGCAAAGGGCACACTCTCATCTGCCCCTGTGTAACCTATGGGAGGGCTGTAAAACGATGAAGCCAGGAGATGTTCTGTTTGTCAGGAAGAAATCCTTCCTGATGCTGCTGAGGCCTCTCCTGTATTTTTTGGGTGCAGGCATAGTGCTGCGCTGTCAACTTTCCTTGACATTGTGTGCACACAAAAACTTTGCTCTTTACCTCTTATTACTGTGCTAGTGAATGCAGTTATACTGCAAAATGTCACCATTACCAGTTTGTGTTACTTGCAGGGTGGTTTTATGCTCTGTCTTCATTTGGAAAGTGCTTTGCTGGCAGATAGATATTTCTCTCCATAAAGCATTCTTAGCAATCTGAAAAACAGCAGCCTGATCCATAGTGCCGAGTCTAGCTGACGGTGCAAAGAGGAGATTCTTGCACGTGTTCATGCACTATGCATGAAATGCAATTACTCAACCCTGATGTGATCAGGGCATTAGGCTCCTCCTGTGAAAAATTTCCTTGTATCCTCTGTGATCCCCCAGGTCTTGTCTGATGACTTAGAAAGTAAAATGAGGGGCAAAGAGTGCCTTTAAAATAGATCTGTTAGGGTTAAACAAAGAGAAAACTGATTTGCCAGGCTGGAAATGGGTGAAGGGATTTACAATAACGTTTAAAGGCTTTTAAGAAAATGTAGGCAAATGCTATATCATGTAAAACCAGAACAACCCTTCAGGAATAATGCGATTCAGAAAGTCACAGTAAGTAGAAAATACCAGTTTAGTTGTTTTTTTTCCTTTGTTTGTTTGTTTTTTCCATTTCAAAGCCAACAAAACTGGATGGGAACTGGGTCCCCCACAGGCTCATTTCCACTGCACTTTCTCTCAGATAAGAATTTGAAATAAAACAGGAACAACAAATCTCGCCACTATCTCCACATTCACGTATAAGTGCTCACTATTCAATAACAACACCAACCAAACCGAGGAGATGTCTAGATCTGTTGAGTCTGATTTCAGATTAATGGACTCAGCACAAAGCACATACAGAGCCCCTGGCTTCACGCTGAATCTATTCTGTTTCATCTTATCATTCTGACATCCTGAACTCCTTGCTAGCATCATCTTAGTAATTGCCTCTTTTAATACTGAATGGTCATTATGTCACAGGGACAGTATCTTCTCTATCAGCATATCTTTGAGATTTTAAAAAACAGGTAAATTTAAAAGGAAGATTTTGTTCTAGCATCATAACATAGCTTCATCCTTTACTAACTATGAAGTTAATCTAAATAGATATGAAGAAATAGATTAAGATACTACTTTCAACAATTCTGAAATAAAGGCAGAAAGAAACTCTTTTTTCTGTTCCAGGTAGATTAAAATTGTCCTTGCCAAATGTGGTGCTTAATAATGCAGTCAGAAAATGCGGATGGCTGAAGCAAATCATGGCAAACCCAACTAAATTATGCTATTTAAACTTCCCTCTTGGATGCCAGGCACTGGGAAAATTTAATTCTTGCAGACCTATAATATGAAAATTCAGGTTTAGGAACAAATATTCCAGTATGGTTATTGTCAGTTTTAATGTTAACTAATAGTTTCTTCACATCTAGATTCATACATAACTGTAATAAAACTAAAGCGTGCATGCCATTATAACTTAGAAGGTAGTGACTGCAAATCCTTGAAAACAGTGCCTGCTTAACCAGAATATTATCAAACTTCAACATCAGTAATATGACATACTGAAAAATTATTCATCATATTCAAATAACAACAACAAAAAGATTAATGTACATGGTTTTTAACCTCATTTATATTCAGTGACATATTGGATTTATATTGGCTGGCTTCTGTGAATATTCGAACAAGTAATGTTGCCTAAACAGTAAATTTTAAGTGACATTAGAAAGTTTATTCAGGATCGCAGAGTCACAGAATGGCTTAAGTAGGAAAGGACCTTAAAGATCACCACTCCCTGTCACGGGCTGGGTGCCCCCCACCAGCTCAGGCTGCTCAGGTCCCCATCCAATCTGGCCTTAAGCACCTCCAGGGATGGGGCATCCACAATTTCTATGTGCAATCTGCTCCAGTATTTCACCAACCTACGAGAAAAGAATTCCTGCCTAATATCTAATTTAAATCTCCCCTCTTGTTAAGTTTAAAGTCATTCCCCCTTGTCCTTTCACTATCTGCCCATATAAAAAGTCAGTCTTCCACCTGTTTGTAAGTTCCACCACATTTCTGTGATAGCAATTAGGTCATAGTTTTCTAATTGCACCACAGTTTTCTACTCCTTCTGCTTATTTCCCATGCTGCATGCATTGGTGTAAAGGCATTTCAGCTGAAGCTTGGAAGCCTGAGTGGTCACAGTGGAAGTCAGATGCCAAGAACTATTCTCACTCAGAAGAGAATCAGAAACAACAGGATGAATATCAGATGCTCATAATATACACAGTTGGCGTCCAATTAATAGACTATAAATTGGAAAGATTTTGGCAGATAATGCAGGGATGAATAAATTACAGGATTGTAACCTGTCAGCAGGCAAAGATGGTAAATTTCTTAAATAGTTTCCCACTCCAAAACATTCACACAGCATTTTAATAAACAGACTCTTACCAGGGCATCTCACGTTCCATATAGAGAGTCTTTCCTGCTGTGGTTTTAGCAATGGCAACCAATCCAACCCCAAAGCTGAATTTCGTTTTAAACCAACCAAGTTCCGAGGGCACTTAACTGGACAAGAATCTCCCATCAGTAAAATGATGTTTTGGAGGCCACAGTTCTCCCAGTCAGCTCTCTTAGGGCCGGTACCACAGGCATCAGTGGTGGCAGCAAAAGGACTTGTGACACGAGGCCTCCATTAATTGTGTTTCTTGAGATATATTCACAATAAGGTTCTGTAGTGATTGAGAGTTCTCACTGATGCTTTTGTTTTTCTTTCAATGGAAATTTTCCTCTCCACACCTTTTAATCCATAAAAGTCCAAATCCCCTCTTCCCTGCTGCAGTCTGTGTGTCTGTACGTGTGCTGCCTTTCTCTGCAAACATCGGGACTGTTGGACTTAAGGTCCCACACAAGATTTTCAAATTTGGCAAATACAATCCTGCTGCATTTTGGAGCAGGAAATAGTCTACAATACCAGAAACAATCGTTTTTCTGTTTCCTTACAGATGCACTGTTTTGAAATCTATGAATGTATTTAAGATTTATGAAGGCAGATGCATCAATACTTTTGAAGTTGTGGGCTGCAGAGGTTCCATCTCTCAGATTCCCATTGATGATGGAGTTCAGGGACATGGCCTTACCTCACAGCAGTGCTGCAGGATGCTGACTCTCTGAGAAGGTACATGAATGTCAGAGGATTATCTATGAGGAAACATGGTAAAATGTCCATGCAGGAAACGTATAAAGAGAAAAAGAGAATTAAGTCTTCTGTTATGGGAATGAAATGTGAGGTTCATATATGTACAGGTATTTACTTCTGTAAAGTAATGTAAGCTCCAGACTCTTTCAAAGAGTAATTATAGGCTGAATACTTAAACCAAGTAGTTAGATAGAAGATGCAAGTTAATGTTTCCAAATGTGCCAAAACATAAAGGGATATTCAGTGAGTAGTTATAGTCAGAACTTCCATTTTTTGCCTATTCCAGAAGAGAGCAACCAGCATACTGTTGATGCAGACTGTAAAGTAGTGCAAAGGGGAGGTGAGGATTGAAAACAGAAGTTCATTTTATTATTCTATAGTATGAAAATTATAGTGTAGTCTGGGATGATAACCAAAAAGGCTATAATGGGATTTTTCATTCTGTTTCCAGGGGTCAGTAATCATATCCTCTTTTTTTTAATATAATTTGTAAATGGCTCTGTCTACCACTGCTGACATGTCACTTGCCCCTGCAGCACTACTGCTGCCATGCTGATCATTCAGATTTTCTGGAAGTGGCCTTAACTCTTGATGACAGTTGGGAGCTGCTGAGTTCCAGGAAGGCCAGTTCAGTCCTGAAAGACATAGAGGGAAACGTGCTAGGGAAAGCTTTTGTGAGAAGGTGAAAGTACAAAATTAAGCAAAGGACCCCTTGCTGGTCAAATCCATCTCACGCTAGCTCTGAAATCCAGTTAAAGGGATTCTTGCTGTTCCCATTCAACACTAAGACTGATGAAACCCATGGAATTTGTTCTGCAATATAATGTTCCCATTTGTAGTATTCTGAAATGCGTGTTATGATGCACTTCTGAAAGTAAAAACCTCTTCCTGGAAAATAAAAGTACCTAAAAGGAAATTGAAATGACAGTGTTTACATTCTGAGACTAAATATACTAGTAGCATCCCATACGTACAGGGCATTCTGTCTTCAGAACTTTAATGATCACAGAAGTTGTAAGGCAAAGAAGGATCAAACCTAAAGAGTTTAGACTGTAAATCTGATTTGAATCATGCTAGTATGAAAACTTCCGTACATTTCAGTAGACCAAACTGAGCCTCAGATATCATCTTAGATTTGATAGTCACCACTTGTAAAAGTCTTTCATTTATGAGAACTTATGAATATCTACAGCTTAAGGTTGAGAATCTGTGATCTTTCCATTTATGTCAGTGTAATCTCGTTTTGCTAAGATTATACTAGATTTAGATCAAATGGTCTATATTACTCCACACTTAATGACATGTCTCAGGAATGTACTTTCTCTGGAAAATTATGATCA
This sequence comes from Perdix hodgsoniae, assembly GCA_035772895.1. NCBI lineage: Eukaryota > Metazoa > Chordata > Aves > Galliformes > Phasianidae > Perdix > Perdix hodgsoniae. The sequence goes on along the minus strand of JAPSGF010000014.1, from coordinate 12,345,661 downwards.
TAGGTTAGCTATAGACTGCATATGAGCTGCTTGTGCAGAATGTGGATTTGTTACTTTTGTCAATATCTCTAGTTGTTGTGTGCTTGGTTTTCAGCCCAGTGGGCTATGCCCACTCACACTGGTTAATGGGGCAGCTGTTATTTAATGGCCACTGTTTGTTTTGTCTCAGAAGCATAGTGCTATTTTCCCACTTGTCTGCTGTGTTTAATTGTTTGTTACTCAGAGGAACACTTCTATCTGACTCAGGCTCTGAACATTTTAATATGCTGAAGGTTAACCACTGAAAAAGTTAAGTTTCTTTTTTAATGAAAAAGGAAACCCATATCTGCTCCTCAGGAGGGCTTCATCTCCAACAGCCTACATGTATTAACAATTATCCTTTGGAGGGAAAAGCTGTCTAATTACTCTATTACCTCAAGAGCAGAGCACTCACCTGGGAAGTCACTAGATCAAGGTTCAGGTCCCATCACTGCCTTTGATATTAATTTATGACTTGGCATGTGTGTCTGATAATCAAATAATGATCTACTTTAAAGAGCTAAGACAGCTGCAGATTGGATTGATTCTAGCTGTTCTTATTTAAAAAAAAAAGAGGGTTTCACATCTTTCCAAACTATTTTTTAGAATGCAAAGTGAAAAAAGGTGTTATCCAAGCATTCCAATTGTGTACATGAAACTGGATCTCAGAAAACAAGGAGGAAGAAACACTTGGAGTTTCCTCTTCTGTTCATTCAGTCAAATATACCTGCCAATTAGATGAAAGTGTTCTTGAAGTTTGGGTAATATTTTCCTAACAATCTCTATCTTATTAAAATTAGTCCTTTCTTGGTCCCGTTACAAAGAAAGCTTGTATTAGTTGTTGCTTTGTCAACAGTCTGTGACTTATTCCATGAAAAACTAGAGCTTATGAATTTCTCACGACTACATTAGCTTGTGCACAGTCAACTTTGTTGCATAAACATTTTCTTTCCAGTAGATTCATTAGGCCTTGAAATCTTTCTTGTTCCGCCTAGTGGTTACAGATATTCTTTTGACACATCATATGAACGTCTTCCTCTAGAGAGAAATAGGTACGTCTTCGCTGAGTGAGTCACGGCCAGTGATTTCACATCTTCTGCTGTTATAGTGTTCATCTGTTAACTTCACGTTCATGTAACTGAGTTGCCATTCAGGACTCTGGGGTGTGATGTGTGTTGAAATGGAAAGGAAGAGTCCATTTGCTCAGAAACGTTCTTCGAAACATTTAGTTTCTACACTTAGCTAAGAGACAATTTAGAGGAACACGCAGTCTGAAGATTTTAGTTTGTCAGTCCTTTGGCAGCAGGACTTTGTGGCAATTTTTGCTGCTAGCGATGTTTATAAAGAACAAGTATCCCAGGCACTAACACAATGCAAATGAAATTGGTAATCATTATGCGGTAGCACTTTCATGAATGGAGCTGCCCTTCCTTTTCTATCCTGAATTAGATTTCAGCTGGATATCCCGAATGAGCCATTATAAGATAAGTGAAGGCAGAAAAATAGGCTGCAATGGTGATATCTATGCACTGATATTTTTAAAGTTCAGGCAGTACAGCTACTGTCATCTTTAAATGAAAGACATATATTCAACAAAATATTTGATAACTGACATACAAATGGTGAAATTTCTGTTTATGAAATGTAAACCATAGGCAATAATCCAAGCATTATCTGTCTTTTTATAACTATAGTATTTAATAATTAAAAAAGGCATTCCAATAAGTTCACTTTTCAAACAAGGTCGGGTATTAAATAAGAATTACATCTTCAAAACTGTAAGAACTTATATTGTTATTTATACAGCCATTAATATTACTGAAAAGATCTGTTCCACTAATAATGATTAGGTAGATGAGAAAATTCTTCCAGCTCCTGAGTTGTTAAATGCCACTGACTACTGTAGGCCAAAACAGACTTGCTGAAATAAAGGCTTGAAATGGCATAGTGGTGATTCCTAATCACCTAACTACTTTGTCTGTGCAGCTGAAGTCATGCAATGACTGCAACAGGCAGGTGAGTAACAAACTTCAGTATTTCCGAATACCGAAGAACGTTAATCTGCCCCTTTGGTTGGCCTCCCTGAAAAACAAACAAACAAACAAAAAAAAAAAAAAACCCCAACATATTAAAAACTATAAACATAGTGTCCTGGTGAGGAGCTGAAACTGATGTTACGGATGGAGAATGAAGTCTGAATATAAACCGAACTAACAGTCATTAGTATTATCTATGCAGTCAGTAAGTATAAGTAAGACAAACTTGAGATTAAAAAAGCTCCTGTAACTGATTGGAGAATGTACAAGTTGACATGGAGTGAACTGAGTGATTGTGTATAGATAAACGCCATGACTTGTTATGTTTAGACTAAAGTTACTGAAGGAATGGACATCTCTCTGGCTTAAAGGTACCATTGGAAAATTCAGTTGAAGCCAACAGGTTTTGGAAAACCCTTACAACTTTTATAATCTGTTAATATAGGAGCATTGGAAGAAACTCATTTGCATATCTAAGTTCTGCAATAATGTCTCTTTAGGTAATTTTGGTTCTTTATTGCACCAAGATTTCAAAATATATGTTTACAGTTGGCAACTCAGCAGCTTCCAAAAATGACATTCAGAGTTCTCATAAACCTTAAATCATATGGGAGAGTAAAATAGTGTGTGCCTAATAAAGCAAACAAACAAGAAATTTAAATCCCAGAAATTAAAATTATGCATTTGGTAAACCATTATCTGGTTATTTGCTAATACTGAGTGGTTAACAAAGTTTGATCTGTTCAAAAGAGATCTATAATATTTGGTATATATTGTATTCATGTCTACAGAGACCATTAACCAAGTTTGCCAGAACTTGTATGGGCATAATGCAGCATCTGACAGTAGGAGTCACTGCAAATCACTTATTGTTCATTTAGAAGCAATTTCTGCCTTGCTCACACTCCTGTAGAGGAATGTCAACCAAATGTGAAAGCTCTCATTAAATACCTGGGCCACAGATCACAAAATACAGAAACACAAGTTGTAAGGAGAACATGCATCTTGACTGCCATGCCCTCTTCCCCTGCATTCAGTCAACTTCAAATCTTTCCACCACGTTCAAGAAAAAGCTTAAATCAAAGAAAGCAAAAAGGTGAGGCACAGAAGTCCTTTCAACTGATATCCCTTCAGCCTCCTTCACAAGAAAACCTTTTTTTTCTTCTACAAAAAAAATGAATTACCAACTACTTTCCAGAAGAAGGTTATATTAATTATATTCTTCTTTCGAATTTTTCGTGTCTATCAGAAAGTTTACCAGTGAGTTGTGTTAGAAGCCAAAAGGTATTTTATTCTCATCTTCTGTCTTGTTCCAGCTCTGTTAAATACATCTTTACAGAACTGCTCCTCCAGCTGATCCTGTCCTGGGTCAGCTCCTCTGCTTTGTTAACACTGTTGATCTGTAAAGCTGCTCCTCTGTTGTGCCTTGAAGAATCCTTCTGGGTCAGTTTCTTTTATTTCACGGTGTGTTTGACAAGGCAAGCGTGTTTAAGGGGCCTTTGCCAGTGCTAACCACATGACACCGGTGTGTTTTAGTTACACT
>JAPSGF010000014.1:12101620-12342054 GCA_035772895.1 Perdix hodgsoniae | reverse complement strand
CCTTTGCCAGTGCTAACCACATGACACCGGTGTGTTTTAGTTACACTTCCTCTACTATCTCAAAGCTTTTCACTTAACCTAATCATTGGTATCTGATTTTTTTGTCTAAGCTGAAAAATATCAAATACCCTTGATAACTCCTTGATCCCTTGTGGTGTATTCCTAAGGATGGCACGTGCATTCTAGCAATGTTTGAGTGAGGTTTCCAGTACCACCAGTGAGACCTTCCCAGCAGGCTGCCACTTGCCCTGACCTAGGAGTCACTGCAGAATAATCTCAGTTTACTGACTTGTAAAATGTTCCCTAAACGCTGCACTTTTTATACCTTTTACTTTCAGAACGATGGGATCATCCAGGGTCAAACTGATTTTCATGACCTTTGTTTTTTGCTTCTAAGATCCATTTGTTTAGCAAGTCTGACTGGATTGCTGATCTATTGCTGCACTCCGTTTATTGATGAGAAATCTCCTTTTGCAAGCACAAATGACAAAAGTACAGTACAACAAAGGCCTCCATTGTTGTCAATTCTCCTGCAAAATACAGTTTTGAGTCTCAGCTGTTAAACAGCATTGTAAGTTTAGGGATATTTTTCTGCTCCCACTTGAGCCTCTTTAGCTTTATGGTTAGTAGCTTAGGTGCAAAATTGCAGCAGTAGACTTACTGGAGATTCACATGGATGGTAAGCTGAAATATTTAGCTACTCCTACGCTCATTATCTTTACACACTTAGGTGAATATGCTTGAAACTCATACCATGTCACACTTCTGTTGCTGTGTTGATAATTATTGGCTGATTACATATACATTCTTTTAAATGCTCCCCTGTGTTAATTCTGTCCTGCTAATTACTAATTAATTGAACTTTAAAGGGCTCATAGGTTGGTTCAGGCTTGGCAAAGTTCCCTAAAGATTGCCTGCAAAGTTTATTTGAACTAAAAAATAAAAATCATTTGCTGATAACCCCAACTAAGCAGACATTCTTGGCAGAATACATGTTCTTCCTGCAACTGGCAGGAACCAGAAATGTCATGAATAGATTTTTTCATATTTCAGATTTCCATTTCTTACACATAGTCCAGCCTGAAGCTGAAGAGAATGTTATTAAATTTAAATGCTTTCCTTCTTGTCTACAGTGCTGGCTTGACAGCAGTGGAAAATAATTTTGTCTATTTATCCACATAAGTACTGCGTCCACTCAGAGAAAACACAGGGGATCAGCGTCAGAGTCAAGAAGATACTTTGCCCTCTGTTTTCAATTTGGCTTTTGTAAATTGCAGAGTGCAGCTGCAAGGTGCTGGCATGTACTTATCTAATACCTTAAGAGACAAATGAAGGACAATTACATTATAAACATGGGATGGATTTGAAGAGGATATATAGAATTAATGCTGCTGTGGGAGCTCTGAGCAGCCTGCAAGGCCCAACATTCATTCTCTAATCTGATATTAGCTTCTCCCATTTCTTAGCAGGCCCTAAGAGAGCTGCCAATGGATCAGAGGAGGCTAGACATTCAGAGCTTCTCAAATCATTTTCAATAGCCTTGCCTGAGTTTTGTGGAGACAGCAAGCCAGGTGGAATTTTCCATTTTCTGGCTTTCCAAATAAGAGCAGTCCTACTTTTGACTCTGGTTTTATATAACCAACAAAAATGACAGATAGCCTTGAATTTGGAAGATTACATTGGCCTGTTCGCAGCAGAAATGTTCTGTCATCATTGACGTATGTGTTTAAATGAGCACTGAAGTGTGAATGGCCATCTGTCCGGGAAGTACGAGAGATCCTGATTACTAAAATGAAACCACAAAAAAGCCTTGTGCTTAGCAGCAGCAGTAAACACAAAGGGAGAGAGAGCTCTTTTCACACTGCAGATATTTATAGTAGATAGATGATTATAACTCAGCAATTGCCTAGACTCCCTGCCCCATATTTTCTAAATATGTTCAGTTCCACTTTTTTTTTTTTTAAATACTGAGCTTTCAATATTTGCATCTTTTGTAAAAACAAACAAAAAGATGCAATATTTTCCCTGTCAGAAGTAGTTGCTTTTTGAGGGGATGTTGTTTGTTTTCTCATGAAGAGATGTGCTCTGCTTTGTAAGGCTTTCAGCTGGAACGTGCTCTAACTTCAAATGAAGATTTGCACCTCCATTTCCTCATGATTGCTGTACAGCAAGACTGAAGGCTATTCCTGGGCGCAACTCTTCTCCGGTAGGCCTGAAAAACTTCCTAAGGAAAGGCTTTTGAAAAATCTATAAAGATTTCGATCTTTAGAAGGTTGCTGTATCTGATTCAGACTGATTTTTGGCTTTGAGTGAAAAAGTTCTCAGTGGCATAGCAGTGGAACTGGACTGGGGCTCCACACTAATTTTAGTGTTAGTAAAAGCTCCTTACAGAAGATATTCTGAAAATTACAATTTCTGATATTAAACTGCTGTTTTATCAAGCAATTTTTTTGATAAAAATGTAACGTGTAATCTTAAAAATTCATGACCATTTTGGCTGCTCTCTAAGTTTCTCATGGTGCTGAAGAAGACTCTTGTCATTGCCTCTTCAGCCATTAGTTGGACATCTTTTTAGAATTCTCACCGACCTTCTTGACAGGATCAAACCAGTTTTTGTCTTTCTGCATTTGCGTCCTTCGTTGCTTCTTGTAAATACCCTTTTGCATGCATATTGCTACAAAGAGACACGAGGGGTAGGTTTTTATACAGACAAGCACACTGCCAACTTCCTGAGTCTGCCCAGGCACTTTCCATGTGTTAAATTTAAGCAACAAAATACAAGCATGTAAATCAGCAGATAGAGATGTGTGATGTTTGTAGGTAAGCCTCTACAAAATTTTCATTTTCTTTAAAGCGTGCTCCCACATAGCGGGGCTCTCTGTAAGGCACCAAGTCTCTGTGGAAAACTGAAGAGATAATTAGACAGCAGAATATAACTGCAATTTATTTTATTTTTGACTTTGCAGTTTAAAAAGCACCTCAGACAGAAAAATATGTGGGAAGCCAATTAAAGCAAGGCCGTTTTTTCCTTCTCTTTGTTGGGTGGATGGTTCAGAGAGCACAGCAGCTTTGTGGTCCTATTTATTTATTTATTTAGAGTGTAATCTGAGGAAATGAACCATGAAACACAATTAATGAAATAGCTGTGCTGAATCACATAAACTGGTGTCTGCACAGCTGCCACTCATGTCACAAATGCATCTCGCGCCTAATGTCCACCAGGAGAGTCATTAGCCAGCCGCCTTTGTGGAGGGCCTCCTGTGCTTTAATTTCAGTATATAATAGAGTGGGGAGCTGAGTGGCCTTACAATGTTGTTGTGTTTTTTTTGTGTTTTTTTTTTTTTTTCCCAGCAAAGATAATGTAAAAGAGAAATAGCTGCTACAGGAAGCATGGATTGAGATGGGGGTGGGTGCATAGGCAGGGTTCAATTACTAGATGGAAAGAAATATCCCTCTGGGTAGAAAATATCCAGCACTGGGTCAAGGGCTGTTCAACCTGAAATGTAAAATGACTGACTGTAGGTTCTTGATACCAGGAGGCACTCCTAACTGTAAACATTTGACTTCCGTGTGTATCGTGACATGACTTCATTTAATGTGTCTGCATTCCACACCCACCACAGTGAGCACCAAGACGGCAAAGTCAGCGAGGCTGTGGGGCCGGTGCTACGGGGCTGCCCAAGTCAGCTCGCTGAGGGGCACGGTGCGAGGGTTGCGGGATCCAAGCCTTGCTTCAGCTTGCTGAGGAGTTAAGGGTGGAAGAGGTTAGAGGACACCTTCTCTGAGCGGCTGATGAACCGGCTGAGCACTGAGTGCTGTATGCTGTGTTGCCACTGATAGCAGTTTTATCAAGATAAATCTAGTCTTGCTCAGGAGGATATTAATAAATTATCTGGTAATGAAAAATGTGAGAGGAACCATATTCTTACATCAAGGCCTGATGATTACTTTGATAGATGCAGTGGCAAGATTTTCCTGACAAGGCAGAAATGAAAAACATGACACATGGACCTTTAAGGGTGACCTCAGAGGAAAACGCAAGTTGCTGAATGATACGAAAATAGAACAGAAAAACAGAAGCTTGAAGGGGCTCAATGTCAACAGCCAGACAGATAGGCTAGACTGATCAACTGATCATTGAGTTTAGTGTCAAACGCAGAGCTGGGAGAGAGGAGCCTCAGACTTGGCAGGACAATAAATGTAGCAGAGGCGGCTCTGAAGTAGAGTCTAGTGTTAAGAATGTTAAGAATAAAGAGCAAGAGGAATGTTGAGGGGAGAAAAATACCAGGCTCTGATAAACAGTGGGTTAGTCCGGAAATAAGCCTGGAGAGTGTCATCAGTAAACCTGCCCGGTTCTTTTGCAGGTATGTTAAAAGCAATGCTAATTAAAAAGTAAATGAATGTAATTGAAAGTACCCCTTCATTGGTTTGAGGATTGCATAGGAGGATAAGAGAGAAGGTCACTGTTGGAGGCAGAAATTGCTAGAAATAAGACAACTCGGAGCACAAGATGTAAAATCATAGAAGAGTGAATGGTATTGGGGCATGACTCAGTGGCTTTAATTTATTTCGTGCTTGGGAAATGTGTTCAGTGATTGCCAGAATCCCTGTGAAAATATGCAAAAGCTGCCTTTTGTGTTATCTTATAGATGTTACTGCTACTGTCTGATATTTGAAATGAGCCAATCTAAACTGAAAAGCAATACATGCATTTCAAAAACACATTACAGAACTTTCTATGAGTGCAAACTGAGGAAAAATGGTGGCAAAGTGGAGCAAGCTCATACACAGGGCTCACTTCCATGTGTGCTTCTTTAAGAGCATCTCTTTAGAATGAAAAGACAGAATTTGGACTCTCCTAAAACCTCTTTGGAACCTCTTTATGTCTCTTTGGAACTTTTATTTGTGAAAAGGTAGGGAGTGATCTGTATTTTTTCAGAGGAATTCCCACTGTGTCAAATGGGCAACTCCTAAATACCACAAATGGCAGGCAAATCTGTTGCAGAAAGGTGAAGGTGCAGATGCGATCTTGAAGGGCAAGGGTAGATTAGGAGACGTTCAGAAATTGTTTTAGAAAAGTAATGATTTGCTGAGCATGTGTGTGCAGAGAGGTGTGGGGGTTTCTTTTCATCGTGTCTTGTAACTACAGCGCAATCACTTGCCAGGTGTCAGCAAGGTCTGGCCTCTGATCTTGAAGTGGAACATAATAGATGATCTAGCAGGGGGTTCAGCAAACATCACATACAGCTTTAAACTGTCATTACAGAAAAAATCTAGGAAGGTGACATTTAGTGACATACTGGGTGACATTTGAAATGACAGCACTTTCTTTCAGCTGCAGCATTCCCTCCTGTTGTGAACCAAGGGAATCTGTACTGTGACTATTGCTTCTTTTATTGATGACCCCAATGCCTGCAAAATTCGGGCAAAGTGGCTGCACGTGGTCTGTGTAAGGTATCCAGTGAACACCGGTGCCGTCGGAGAGGGCAGCCGGAGTGCATTTACCTTCCGTGGCATGATCTTAATGACAGATCTGGAAAAGAGTTTTAACTTCTACCCCGCGTCTTCAAAAGCGTTTAGTGGGGAATGAAGCAAGAGCGGCAAAAAGTAAAATAAAATAACCCTTTGGAGGGACTGTTTTATTCCATGGACTTCTGAGACTGGAAAGTTTCACAAGTAATAAAAAGAGCAGTTCAGTGCTTGAGCTTCAGCACCTCCCTACTGCTCTCAAGAGTCATCAGTAAGTGTTCACCTTCTAACACATGTAAATGAGCAGAATGCTTACTCTGAAAGCTCTCCGAGCTATGGGAAAACTTCCCTAATTAGCAACTACCTGAGTTCTTGTTGACTGCTTCCTTTTCTCGTTGCACGCCAGTGAGCCAGTTTCTTTTGATTGCTGCTTACTTTTTCAGATAAGGGTTAAAAGAACTCCTTGCAGCACTGTGATCGCTGCAACGAGGCGAGTTTTGGATGTATTTAGCCTGGATTCTATTGAAAACTGTTGTAAACATGAAAAGCTTGTGGATTATGGATGGGTCTGTTTTGGTTTTTGCTTTTGTGTTCTTACAACTACAAGGGGGGAAAAAGGAGTGGATTTTAGATACCGTTTACAACTATTTACTAATTTTATATGAGGAAGTTTACTTTCGGAGTTTCTGCACAAATTTGAAGAAAAATGTCATATAGAACATACAGAAAATTATCAACAAATGAGATGTGTTATTCCCGTCGTACATTATATCATTAGTCAAGCTACTCTTTCAAACAATTTTATGAATCAGAATTAGTCTTCTGGGAAGACATTCTGTGTCATTTGTTATCAATATCATTTTAGATGCCATTAACTAGCAATGAAATTTGAATGCAAGTAACTTTAATGGTTGAGTGTTATATTAGCACATCATCCTCTAACCATATATTTTTTACTTGTCCTTAAATTAAACTGCTGTGCTTTACAATTTTACCATATTCAAGAAACAGAGGTGTTTCATGTGCAGTCTGAGGTAGAGGAAGGAACACGAGAAAGTGGTGAGAGGTAACAGTGAACCCTCTGAACAGCAAATAATGTGCATAAACTTTGGTTTTAAAACTTGTAAAACCATCTTTGCATGTGGAATAAGCAGAGTATATTTATTCTTTTAACCTGTTCTATATTCTGTTCAATGAGTGAACAAAATCCTGAAGCTCCTGCTAAAAAAATATGGGTTAGATGTGTGTCTGTGAAGCACAACAGTTGTAGGGCTTACAAGTGGCACAAAAGCTTATACTGGCTCTCTCTACATGGAATGAAGTTTGGCTTCATGAGTACAACTTTCCAAGAATTGGTGTCCACAAGGAATACAAGAATCACCTTTACAGATTAGCCACTGTTCTATCTAATTTAGTGTCCCGTTCCAGAAGGCTTATATAAGAAACAGTAATTCTGGTTTATGAAGCAGGTGAAAAAAAGAGCAGATATTGGCGTTGGGGGGAAGAGATGAATGTTATAACTACCGATACTAATAGTTAATACACTTGGATAGAAAGTTGGAAAACTACATATCTAACACAGCTGTTCAGATAATGCACTGGAAGGTTAATATCTGGCTTCAATGGGGCCTTTTTCTCCTTCCCTCTTTGACTGCCTTGATTCTCTACTGGGAAGCTTTATACAATGAGAAAAAGCAAACATATCCTATCTGAGAACCCTTTTGTTTTCAGCTTTCTCCTAAGAGACTTTTGTCAGCCACAGTTAAATTTCAAATAGTCCTTTTTGTTAGAACTAAGTTTGTGTAATGCCTTCCAAAGTGTTTTCTGGTATTTCTGCCTTCCTCGTAGAAACCATGGAAGGCCTTCTCACTGTTATCTTGAAGACAACATTCTTAGGCCTCCTGTAGATCTTGGCATCATTAACATCTTGTATCAGAGACATTCTGTTCATTTTTTATTAACATGTATATCAGGTGTTCTCAATTACATATACATTACCCAACCCACTGTCTTGTCTGTCTAATATTGATGCTGTTTAATTATTTTTTTTTAAATAGGTTTAGTGGTATATGATAGAGAATGTGCTTATTCAATTTGCAGATGTTGCCAAGCTAGGAGAAATCAGCATGCTAGAATGGCAGAAGGGCAAGTCGGGTGTTTTTTTATATGGTCGTTATAGATACATAGTTCTGTTAATGCAGAATGATATTTAACAGAGACAAAAACAAAGTATTAGGTTACATGGGAATAAACAAGTGCTCAAACACAGGGTACAAAGCCGTTTGGTAGGTGAAATTCAGTGGGAAGGGGACTCGGGCAGGTGTTTGGGGGATGTTCATCTTGGCAGCTGCATCAGGAGCAGTTTGCACCTAGCATCATCCCCAGCCTCCTTCTGCCCTGCAGCCATTGTTCTGCTTCCATCGTGCTCAGGTTTCATCCACAGCTCATTTTCAGGTGGACCTGCAGCTCATACTACAAAAGCCGTAGCACTGGATCCATCGCTGGGGACGCGGCATGGATGTGCAGCTTGAGATGCTGCAATCACGCCTTTTGACAAAAATATCATCTTGGATAATCTTAAAATAATGTGAAATGGCACATGTTCTCCAGGTTTTATGGCAGATGGGATAAGAAGAAATTCCAATTAAAGAAAGTAAAATTTAACTGAGGTGTTAGAAAAAGCTTTCCTTTGATCATGCTGTGTTGGAGCAGGGTGGCTAGAGAGGTTGTAGGTCCCAACCTCAGACAGACACAAAGGCAAAGCCCATATATGGTTTTCTGCCTGAAAGCAGGGAAACAGATTTAACTGATCTCTGGAGGTCACTTCCAGACCTCTGATTCATCTCTCTTAATTATTTGTAGTGCAAAATGAGTAAAATGAAAGGTTTTCCTTGAGGTACAAAGACTGAATTTTGCAGAAATCACCTATCTCTTTTATTCCTTTTATTGTTAATCGCTTCACTGTAGGCAACTGGATTAGCCTTCTTCTGTTTGATCAGTGTGAGGAAAAGGGAAGAAGAAAGAACATTAATCATATCAAATTTCTCTCTCAGCATTTTGACAATAAGATGGCATTTACGAAGAACTCAGGTCATACAATATATATCTGTCTGTCATTAAAGAAATACTCTCCAAGCAGTTTTATTAATCATAGAACTCACTACAAAAAAAAAGTGTCAGAGTGACCCCACCTACGACATTAATCCTATGAAGATATTCTTGATGGATATCTTTATCTTGATATCTCCCACTAGAAGATGCCAGCTTTGAATGAACATCCCAGTCTATTTCAATAGAAATGGTAAAATTGCTTTTATGCTTTCTAGTTTATTTATGACTATCGTGCTGTTTTGTAAAGGATTTTACTTAACTATTCATTTTAATGCCTGGAATGACTGCTGAAAGCTAATAGAGAAGAGCATGGAGACCCTCACAGTCACTGACTGAACATTTATACAAACCCACTTGTGTTCTCATTTAATTATCAAAATTTATGATAGAAATTATTAATTGAAAATGTTTGTCTTTACTCAGAAAACCTGCTAAATCTTTGAAGCTTTGTGGTTTCATTTTGAGACTTTGCTTCTTTGCTCTTCAACTTCATTTTCAAAGCTCAGAATTGAGACTAAGATTGCCTATCCCTTTTGTGTCTTCATTTAAATAAAGAACTGAGGGAGCTATAGGACTGTACTTGAAAATCCTGTAGAGTATAAGCAACTAAATTTTACTTTTTTTATTTTTAGCACAAATATACGTTCCTCAGCTTTTGAAATTAGAAGTTCAGCCCAACAGATCTTACTGATAGGCCCCCAGCACCAAGATCATAAGTGCTTGCTAGGAGAAGTCTTGCTCTTAGCAAGAATAATTTGCTTGGATAACTCTTTGGATTCCATGGAGATCAATGCCTGGCTGGAACACAGAGGCAAAATGATACTGAAAAAGCCCTGTAGGACTATTTATTCCCTTTTCAGACAGAATTGATAATTACTGTTCCCAGTACTGTAGCACTCTCCTTTTAATTCTTCCAATAAACTGTTTTGCATCTTTTTTCTTTTTTGCTAACGAATGAACAGATGCATTTTCTCTAAGTCACGGTGGGTTTAATTCATGACAACTTGTCTTTGCACCTTCTAAAACCAGCCGAACTTCTGGCACTCGGAGCACAACATGCTCAGACTTTTTAATCACTTTCTGATAGAATCTGGGAGGTGGACAAACTCAGACAATCAGGAGGAGATTATTGGTACGAAAATCCAGAGAGACTTGCATAATAGTTACAGTAGCTCTTTGAAAAGGCAATAGCAAGTAGCTGATGGCAAATAGATCCCTCAATCTATGAATTTTAAAAGGCAATATGCAGTATAGAACAATATAAAACCAGGAAGACTGCCATTTATCTGCACTTTGTTGTCTTAACTCATGCAAAGGCAGCAGCATTGCATCATATGAAGAGGAAAGTTTGATTTAGTATTTTTTCCCTTGAAAACTCGGAGGCAAACATCACAGTAATGATAGCAGTCCATGTAGTTTTGAGATATCAGTGAGGAAAGATATCAGTATCGAGATAGAAAGTCAGGAAAGATATCGGTAAGGTTATTACAGTTTTATAACTTCATAGATTCCAGTAAAACTAAGCACGTGCTAAGATGATATCCTAAATTAATATGAACTTACGCACTTACAACTGTGTTTTACAGAAGAGGGGCCAGCCTAGGGATATTTTGAGAATACTTGCAGAAATGCTGAAGGTTTATCGAGTACAGGACAGACCTAAAGGCTGCAAAGGTTTGAGCAGTGGGTATCGTGTTGTCTGACAATTGTGTTGTCACTGTATGGACTTGGACTTTCTCTTCTTTTCTGTTGAGTAAATTTTGTATGAAAAATAAAATTAAATCAGATGAAAAGTAGCTCTGTAATCTAGAGCTTTCAACTCTCACCAAGAATACAGGAAATTGATCAAATACGGGCTGGACTTGAAGCTTGGTCCAGGAAGGAATCTGTGAGTCTTTACTCACCAGAAAATGCAAAAAGGAAACAGTTTCATCATGTTAGAGGTACAGGGGAAGCTAAATGTTCCTTTTCTATGGATATTATATCGAGTAGAAGTTTTGTTTTTTGACAAGCCTTGTTAGATATGAAAGCAAAGTAAAATGATAATTCATCAGGTTGTTTTAAAACTGTCTATATAACCACTACATTGTATTTAAGCAAGTAAAACATTAACACCTGTACTAGGTGGGGCTGGGAAGCTGAGGGATGTATGTTTCTCTGTTGTATCCTTAGCAAAAACCTACAGCATTTCCAGTAGCTTTCTGTACTTTCAAAGCAAACAGTGTCTTTCTACCTCTGAGTATGAAGCTGAGAGGTGGGGGAATAGAGAAAGGTGAGCTACTTTCACCATGGTGCAAAGCCTGGGTCCCTGTGACAGTGCATCGGTAGAAAAGCAGGGCTGTCACAGCAGCACAAAAGGAACAGGGCTGGTGCAGCTGAGACCGCCATAAGACCAAGGGAGGACGTGTTTGTTTAGGCACGTTCTCCGAGTTTACCTCTGCCACTTTAGTTTGAAGAAAATAAACTGTGCTTGTGCCCACAACTACATAATTACATTGTACTCTAATATCTCTCGACTTCAAAATGACAGCTAAAGCAGATTAAAGCTGTTTACAGCCTATGGGAAGTAGTATGGTGGCTGCTGGCAATATTTCTTTCTCGCTCAGTAACCAAAGTCCGGTCATAAATCTATATTCTTCTTCAAGGAGGAAGGCTGTGATTAAAGGATTCCTCCTACAGCTGTGGCTTGGTGATAAGAGCTTTATGTTCAGACCCTCCTAAGCAACAAAAAGAAAAAAAATCATTTTTCATTAAGTTAGCTACTCTAATTTGGGTGCGGGGGGAGAAGCAGACAAGTAGTTTGGTCAGTGACTTGCTGTAGACTTGGTAGAGAGTATTATATACAGTATTTCTAAGCAGCTGGGGTTTGAGAGATAGACTACAGCCCTTGTACCTCCTCGCCTGTGTCCCTGCTCAGTGACAGTTTGCTCTGTGACGTGGATATTGTGAATTTAAAGAAGTTTCTTTTTGTGTAGTTGTTAGCTGTCCTTGGCCAGCGTCTGAAATACAGACTGTGGAAAAGGTCTCCCCAAAACACAGACCTGTGCAGAAAGAGAAGCAGCCCTAAAACCGAGTGCTGCTGCCATGGTCCTTCTGCAGCCCAGGCCGTGCAGAACTGCTGCAGAGACTAAGGGAAGGGCTCCTGGGGATCCCAAAGGATTCCAAACAGAGATTTTAAGTGCTCAGATATGTACAGTGCTGCAGACATCACTCTGCCAGGCAGGACTTTGAATGAAAGTTTCTGTGACACCTTTACCACTGGAAAAAGAACAAGACGGATCCGAAGGCACCAAAACAAAACCCCGCAAGTCAAAGTGCAGCGGCTTTGATGCATGTTTTGCAGGGTTTGAACATTTCTGGTGACAGAGCTCTGCTTGATTATTGTAGGGAAACTAATTAAACTCTACACCAAAATCATTGGGGGAATAATGTGATGCCTGGTACAAGAAAGAAGCATGAGCAAACTCTAATCCTTCTGCAGCTCCAGACATGAGTTATCTCACTGCAGCACATGCCCCCAGTTCTGCTCTATAACTCTGCAGTAACAAAGGGCACAGTCAGAGATTCAATGACATGTTTTCATATTTTCTTAATTTTTTAGAGTATATTTATATTGGAACCTTTTGCTGGTTCTGAGTTTACAATGTTCAATATTTAATTTGCATAATAAAGTGCCATGCAAAATGGGATGAGGGTCAATCAAAGGGTTTTATCACTCTTTTTAATTATCTTCATTATGTTAGAACAAAGATGTAAATTTTAACTTCACCTTGTTAGCTAACATTTTTCACCAAAAGTTTGGATTTGCAAATCATCTGTCATTTTTAATAGGAGCAGATGCCAGTGATTTTTAAGAACCTAAATGCCTCAAGTGTTGTAGGCTTTATTAATTTGACTGATATACAATTTAATACAACTTAGCAATCATTAATGCCATTTAGCATCAGTGTTGATATTTTGCAAGGTAGGCTATAAGCAAGAACAGCAATGCAAGAAGAGAGTTTGGGTTTGATTTTAGTTCACCTAAATCTGCTCCTGAATAGAGCTAGTCCTTTTAAGCTCACTCCTGTAAACACTCTTTTCTCCTCCCTATTGAATTTTTAGTCACAGCTATCACCTGGAAGGTTATTTTCTAGAGGTATGCGATTATCTTACTTGCTGAGAGGCAAGCAGCAAGCCTACTCTTGGCCCGAAGACATTTACCAATAGTGTTTTATATGTTATATTTATCAACTCCCCCAATCGCAGTGAAACCCACTGAAAAACACACCTGCTAATGGAAAAGGGCTATTAAAGCACTACTGTGCGTTCACCTTGCACTAAGCTAGCTGCTTATAGCCCTACTATAAATCACAGTTAAATGATTACATTCCACCAGAATAACTGCTGAAAGAATAAACTTCCAGCCAACAGGGAGACTGTGCTAACAGAATGAAAGCTCCATTCATTAACAGGGTGACTCTGCTCAGCTGTGTGCCCCGTGATAGTGTTAAACAATAGGAAAAAATAAACATCCTTGACAAGTACCCTGATCTGTAGCAGCTGCTAAGGAAGGTGGGGGTATTAAGGCACTTGCCATTGCTTTATGCCTGTAGTCTTCATGCAAGGTAAGGTAGTTTGAGCTATACTGTTCGTGGTAAGGATGAGGAGGAATCAGAGGGTAGGCTGGGAGCATGTGCACCTCCCATGGCTTGTAGTGGGCCCTATGGGGGCTGTGTGATGCTAAGAGAGCGTTGGAAATTGAATGGATGTGGGGAACTGCTCAGTGGAACTTTTAAATTGGTGAGTGAAGCTGGAGGAGGGGGTAGGAGTTGCCTCATTTGGGTTTTGTGTCTGAGAGGACACAGTACTTCACACTGTGTACTTTAGTTTTGGTAAAGCGAAGGAGAGTTCTAGAAAGCTTGCAGTCGTCAGCAAATGAGATAACTTGCTAATTAGAGCTACTGTTTTTTTTGTTGATTAATGTATTTCTTACTCTGGAAAAAGATACTTAATATTTTCAAATTGCAAGTAAGTGCTTGAAACTTTCTGCTTAATATTTTGATGGTGTTGATCCGAAGCATTCAGACCTTGGCAGATATCTCCTTTAGTTTGTTATTAACTCTCCAAAATCGGGAGAAGAGTCACTTCCTCCTAAAAAGCTTTGTTCTGTGTGCAGAAAAACAAGCAGGCTGTTCCCTGTGAGCAGTTCAGGGAGTGTAAAGGGCTTCTGATATGCTGGGGCTTTCAGAAACGTGGGGACTGAGACAGGCTGCCTGTGGTCTCTATTTCTGTCCTCGGAAAGAAGGATCTCTGTATTCTGAGCACAGGAGAGAGAAATAAGACAAAGAGCTTTGGTGTAAAATAAGGTTTATTGGAGCTGTATGTAAAGCTTTTGGGTTCAGGGAAACCCTATTCTACCAGGAGACCGTAAGGGGAAAGAAAATGCAGACTGAGTTTTGTGGGATTCCATTCTGAATACTCACAATGACTCCCCCTGCACCTTCTGCTATTGCTCCCTGTCCCTGTGTTTGGCTCTGCTTTGACATTTTCTGTGACTTTTTTGTGTACTTGTGTGCCATTGTCCATGTTGCAGGGAAGGTAAGCTGTTGCACTGACCTAGCCCTGTCAAAAAAAAAGAATTAATGGATTCATTTAACAGATGTAGAGCCAAATGTAGGATGGATAGATGAAATTTTGGTTTCTAAGTATAGACAGGTACTTTTTTACATTATGCTTCAATAAAGCATTTAAGGATAGTTATGAATAATAAGTAAGTAATTTTATGCTGAATGACTGCAGAGTATAGGACTGCTCCCTCCCTCCCTTTCTCTTACAAGTGTAAAATTTTTTTCCGTTAAAGGCCATATATTCCATTCATTCCTGAGATGCAGCTTCCATTGATGCCAGTTTATGGTCCTGAAACCTTGACTGAAGATTAGGAAGGAAGACATAAAGAGACCTTTATGGGTTTTTGTCTTTGAACAATTTGAATCGAATACTTTCTCAAGAAAATGTCTTTTACGTGCATTTTAAATTGGTCCTCTCACAGTAATGTCTCTTTTTCTGAGCAAGTTGCATTTTGAAAATATTGTCTCCTATTCCTTTAATTGAATATACAGTCTCAGAAATTAGGAGCTCCTTTTCAGCTGCACTGAATGCTTTGGAGCAGACCAGTGTCTGACTGCATGATTTCAAACAAGAGGAAGTAGGAAGCTGTTTCACAGTGAAAGCATGAGCAGTAACACAAGAAAACAGCAGTGTCCATGTCTCCTGTCTATTGCAGTATATTGCACTGCAGTTCCTGGGGTTAGTGGAAGAGAAACCTCAATCTGACAGGCTCTTCCCACTTAAAGTGAAGTTCTTGGTTTCCTCCAATTATAGACTTTCTTCGTAGTTAGTATTTTGGAGCATAACTTCAAGATCACAACAGTCATGTGAAAATACAAACTTTCATCATGAGGTTTATATATCCATGTTCTTCTTCCTAAATATATATGTATATATTCAGTGACACTGCAGCAGTCTGTTTTCCATCTGATCATAGATTACTGTTTATATCCCCATCTGAGATTATTCTTTCCATGAAGAGCATATAGAAGCAGAATATGGAATTCAGCAGCATTTTCAAGACTCCTCTGTCTCCTTGGCATGTGCCCAGAGAAAATCATAGGTTGGAAAAAACGTTTAAGATCATGTAGTTCATTCGTGTACTTACCACTAATATAGCCCATAAAACTGTGTCCTGAAGTACCACATCTACATGCTGCTTGAACACCTCCAGGGATGATGACTTCACCATCTCCCCAGGCAGCTTGGCTGAGGCTGCTTCCAGTCCACTGACGTCGTCTGCTTGGGGTACCCAACCATGTCCAGCAGGAAGCCTGCAGGTATTTTCTCAGAGCTGTTAGGGTGAGCGGCCAGAATGACGTCAGTGTGGGTTGAGTCCCTGCAGAACTCAAGTGTGGAGATGGGCAGGAAGATCAGAAGGATGTGGCCACACACTGCAGCCTGTCTCTGTAGTGCTGACAAGGCAGAGCTCCGAGTTGCATGCTGCTTCGGAGAACCTGATAGACAAATGATAGTGCAGAAAGATAGCTATATTTTAAACAGTGTTATCTAAATGAAAAATAACCTTCAGTTTGCAATAGCTTGGTAAGGTCTTCAATTTTCAGTATGAGTCCTTGGCAATGAATGTGCTGTTTAGAACCTTATTGACAGCATTTGCATAGCCGCGGTGGCTCAGAAGGGTGCGTTTTGTCAGTTGCCAAGTACAAGTTTTTGTTGTTGTTTTAAATCTGTGACAGTGTGAAATTATGAAGTATTAAGTTTCCAAAGCCTTTATTAATGATGAGTTGCACAAATTCATCTTTGTACAAAGGACTCTACTTATATAATGAGAGGAGAGAAAGCTTAAAAATTAGGTCTCTTCCCCAGCTCCATCACAGGAATTCTATTTATTTATTTGTTTTTGTGTTTTAAGTTTAAGCAGCACAAATTCCTGAAATATTCCAGTGAGGCTGTGCCTTGTGAGCCCATTTTTAATATTCAAGCACTTGAAGTGTTTGATTTCTTTCCATGAATATTCCTCAGCTGCCAGATAAGTAACAGAGCCCTCTCTTCCTTAAGTTGCATGCGTACTTAAGTTTTCACCTGGCTTTTCTGGTGAAGGAACAAAATCAGCAGCGGAATTTTAGAAAATACACCTGAGTTCTTTCATCAGGGCAGCTTAAAAAATGAGGGAAGAAAAGGAAAATAAATCTGATTTGGTGCCATCGGTATAAGCTTTGCTGGAAGAAAGCCTTATCCTTCTTCTGCACTATTCTAGTCTAAAATCTCAAAACATAGGAGGATGAACTTGGAAGAAAAACCTGCTGCTTGCCCTGGTGCTGCGCAGGAACACTGGGACGTACTTTGTTTTGATGGTTCTCATTTAAATATGCTGCTTATATAATGATTTTTCTATCACAATAGAAAGTTATTATACATGTATGTGTTATTGCTACTTCTCTTTTCCACAGCTTATGCTTGCACCCAGTCCAGTTGCGTAGTCTTCTCAGCGCCAGTATCCCCAGCTGGCCAGCCCAGCAGGTGCAGGGTGTGCAGACAGGGCTTGCTGCTCACAGGACCCCTCTGAACCGATGGCTTTGCTTGATGTGAAGCTCTGCACAGGAGAGTGGATGGCTTTTTTTCAACATCTATTAAATTTATTTGAAATAAAAGATCATCTCTAGTGTTTAACAATATAAAATCATAGCCTAATTATTGATAATTCTTTTTTATATTTATTATACTTTATTAATAATGATGAACTCATTTAGTATTAATATGGGTGTTCTAAGGACTCCAGTAGTGTTTCCTCTGTAATTTATTGTTCATTAATGTATCATTATTTCCCTCTAATGTTTTAGAGTTGCTATAAAGCTGAGGATATGGCTAAAGCCAGGATAAGAATTTACCTCTGCAAGTAGCTAAAGAGAGACTGAAACTTCTTGTTTTAAGTCTTACTTATCTTGCAGTATGAAAGGGGGTTCTAAATAAAGAGCAAAATCTGGTATTTCGCGTGTGTGCTGGACAGTCCTGCTATACGTGTGAAGTGAGCAGAACTGATATTCACGTTGGAAGGAATCAACACTGTAGAGTGTCATGGTTTTATGATTTTTTTTGTTTTGGTATTCCATATTCCATATACATTCCATGTAGTGCACTGGGAGTTTAACTGTTTATGCTCAAGGTCTGGGTACCTGCCCAGAAGAGAAGAAGTACATTCCCCAGGGGGCTTTGCTGTCAGAGAGGAGACATGACCTTGCCAGGAGTTATCTGGTGAGCTCTTCTTCGTCAGTTGTTCTTCGTCTCCCTGCTGCTCAACTGGACTGCACATCTCTCCTCAGCATTATGGTGAGGTCTATCCACCTTTTGGACATTCTCTCTCGTTATATTTGATTTATTAGCTTCAATTCTAATCATATTGCACTGTGGTCTGTTATCTTCCATTCCGATACTGTATTTAGTAAATTAGTTTGTTTCTCCTCAGATCGTTGCTGCTGTTTTTAATTATATTGGGGTCTTGTTTTCCTTTTCCGGAGGCATGGATTTTGCGAAATCCCTCTGCCCTGCTGATCGTGGAACGGGGCTGAAGCAACCCGTAAACTGTTGACAGTGGCGCTATATACAAAATAGTATAGCAATTAAATTTGCATTATAGCTGTTGAACCATAGCTCTGAACAGCTACGACAGTGAAAGTTTCTGGATTAATATTGTGTATATTTCCTTAGAAGTTTAATGTTATCACAATCCCATATTTTGAGAAAACAGTTTGTCTCATTTGTCTCACATTGACGTCCTCTTGCCTTCCATGGAATCCACTTTGTCATTTTTGTGAGGGACTGAAAGGAAGTCCTCATTTATTTTGAGTTCTTTTCTGTCTCTGTGCGTGTTCCAGCAGACTGCAATAGCCCTGTGTTTTAGAAGATTAGCTGAAATGCAGAACTAGGCATTACTTTTTCCTGTATTCAACTTGCTGGTATGATATTGCTGCAGTTTTTCAAGCCAAATCCCCTATTGTTAAATGCTGGGTGAGTGGTTCTGTAAGAGGAAATTAAACCCTTCCACCTTGAAAGTTATTTAAAACAAGTTTTAAACCTTTCCAGCTACTTGCAGTTCTCTTTTCAGAAAGTGAAGGAAACCACCACAGCTTCCTATTGCAAAAGCAATGCTGATGTCCAGAGTGTTTGTGGATGGGAGTGTCAGAAAGGCTGCTGGGAGAGGGGCTTTGTGGGGGTTATGAGAGCGCTGAGGGCTGCAGGTGAAAGCAGCAGCACTGCTGATGGCCGTGTGAGCAAGCAGCAGGCAGGCACGCTCCCAATGTGAGGCTGGAGTGTGAGGATGTGTTGTGGAGGTGCCATACAGACACATTTTTGGTATGTGTTGAGTGTCTTACCCGTGTGTCTTAAAATATGACAGTACAGAAGTAGTCAGTTTGTAGATCGGGAGACAAGTTCATTGTGCCCGGGATGGATGCATATCGTTCTACATAAGAAATTTCATAGTGGAGTTTTCCATTAATGGAAGAATAATACTTAATGGTTATTGTCTGGATATTTCTATGACTTCTTATGTGGCATCTTCATAACCTGCTGTCCCTACAGGTGAGATGGTGTTATCTAAAACTATAACACCAGCACTCCTAAGGCCTACCTGTAAGCAATGGCTTTGCCACAGTTCTGCCTTGCAGTGGGGGTATTCAGCATCATGCTGCGTGGGAAGAAACCTCAAGCTGCTTTCTTGACCCCAGCGCTTCTCTTGCACTTACCCATTCTCTTGATCCTCCAGGTTCTCTGGTAGCTGAGATGCAGCCTTAATACTGTACCTTGTGAGAGATTTCTCAAGATCCAACTACATATTTATATGTTACGATTAGGACACAGGCACACAGAGATCTTAAAATATGTTTCTAGCAGAGGGGAGAACTCCATGTCTCACTGTAAGTGACTTATCAAATGACTGCGTATCATTTGTATCTGCGTGGAGTTCAGTGTGAATGGTTTGTTAGACACTTACACTTTGTCAACAACCTCTACAAATGCATTTACTTTGTGTAGCACACTTCATTATAAATGGCTTACAGAACATATCTATAACCTTGATAACACCATTTACTTTGTTAGTAATGGATCCTCGAACGCTTAGAGCATAACAATAACCAAAATGCATATAAAAATTTCATTGCAAATCTATTGTTATTTATTTATAGCATGCGCACCAAAAGCATTACAGAATATTTATTAAACATTTATAGATTGTTTTTGCTACAACTAGTATGTGGTATAAATACATTATACATTTCATAGTAAATCATTATCGGGCATACCTTAAAAATAAAGAGGTACTGGGAGGATCTGGGGTCTGTAGAATTTAAGAAATTTATTTTAATCACGTGCAATTCAGACTGTACTTCGTGTTTATTTTTGTTGATTTAAATGGAAGAGAGGTTAAATAAGTAAACCCACATCTCTCAGTAACAGAAAGACAAAGAAAAAGTAGTTATGTTGAAACCCTTGGTCTTCTAGCATGCGCTCAACTGAGTATCTGCCAGCAATTGCAGGCCAAGCTCTAGAAGTTGTAGACCATACTGCTTTTCTAACAGCTCTTCTGGTGGTTTAGGTGGGATGTTTCCTGGAGCTAACAACATGAAACAAAGGATATTCTCTCTCTAGCAATAGTTTTTTATTTGATCTGAATTACTTTTCTGCTAGTTTCCAGTACTGAGACCACATTCCCTTACTAAGTGGAGTAGCACACAAGACATGAATGTGTGGATGCAGGCAGATGAAACTAATTTGGCTCTATATTGTTTTATGTTGTATCTGGTACCTGATCCATCTGATCCAGAGCGATGGATTAAGGTGTCTCTTAAGTCCACATACAGTAAAGAAATAGCTCCTGTTTTACTGAGAGAACGACATAGGGTTCTGATCCAGAGAGTGTTTATGCAATGGTTTGATAATGCATGTGAAAAGTTTCTCTTTCCAGTGTGAAGTTACTTGCATGTGTGAATAATGGCAAGAGCTCCTCTTGGTTGGTTGCAACATGCTATCAACATTTATCTAGCTATTACCTGACGTAGTTTCCCTTAGCAGTGTGCTATTCAGTAACTAAATAGATGAAGTAATTTAAACTCTTACCTAGCCTTCAGGGGAGCTGGATTCCCCACAAACAAGCACACCAGTTTAGTGAAATGAATGTTGATATAGGAAAGGTGCAGAGTTTTAAACCTGTTAAATTACTCCCTTTTTTGCGTCTATCTATCCATTTATTTTCAACTAACATCTCCTCATTAAGTGCAGCTTTATATTAGCTGTTATTTCTCCTCTTTTATCCTAAATGATAACCTATTTAATTAATTTTGCTCTAATATAGAGGGAGGATATAGCTGAGTGTTCTCACAAATGGGGGCGTGTAAGTAAAGAATAAGGATAATCTCTCAAACTCATTTTCTCCCAGCCTTGCAATGTTTGCAGAACATAGGAGTTGCTGCTAACATACTTGGGCATAATACTGCTTATTTCTTCAGAGGAAGATGTTAAGAATCTAGGAAGTGGTGGAATATGTATATTTGTTTGTTTCTTCTGGTTTCTTTTTCAAATGCATACCTTGCAGTTTTATGCTGTTGTCTCGCTGTCATAAAAAAATACTACATTGAAACCTAAAAGACACGGGGAAAGTGGAGAGAAAAGCACAGGATGTTTAGAGTGAAGGAAATGCATAGGGAAGTCACTGTGACGTCAGCCTCCTTGAACAACAGAGATTTGCATTGTCTTCGTTTTCTTAATGATGTTGATTTTGCAGGTTTGGAGTTGTTTTGTATTCTTGATGATGAACAAGGAACGTATGGGTAGAAAGGTAAGAACTGCTTTCATTGAAGAAGAATGTTCAGTAAACACACGCACTGCTGTCTGTACAGGTACAGAATCCCCCTGTACATGGAGATGCATGCAGAACAAAAAATGCAGAGCCCCTTTCACAGGTTGTGAGCCGTGTTGTTTTTGGTCAGTGCAAGGGTTCATCTGAGGTCATTTCTGGAAGAAGAGCGACTTCAGGTATTCAGAGAACTTGCAGAAGGAAGAAGGGGTACCCTTGACTTTACTATAGCTCTTCTTGTCACTGTATTTTCATCTATTACTTTGAAATATTCCGATTTGGAGGTTGTCGTGTTGTTTTCAGGTATGGGCTCTCAAATTTGAAGCGACTTGTAATTAATCCTAGTTGGGCATCAGGATGAGTGAGAGAGGAAAGAGACGTGGCACTTCAAACTCATTTTGGTACTTACAGAGAAGTTGTGTGGAAACATTTATTCTTAAGTTTAAAACCTGAATTGTATAGCAATGCTGTTGATTCTTTTGCAGCTTGTATTAGCAGTTCTCAGCCAGTATTTGGGAAAGATAGAAAGTTTACATGGAAAAATAAACATCAATTACATGTTCTTATACGTTCTGTGGGTTTGATTGATAGTAATGTTAAAGAGAGACATTTAACTGAATAATCAGTAAAAGGAGAATAGGTAAGTTAAAAAAAACAAACAAACAAAAACACCCATTGTGCTTCATCTGAAATGCCCTGTTATACCTGTAGTAATGTTAATGATATGGTGAAGGCACCACCTGGACATGCAGAATGTGGGAGAAATGCAGCTGTACCTTTATCAGGCAGTTTTTCAGTGAATGAGCTTTTAATTACTGTTTCTTTGCAGGACTTTTCCTTGCATACTCCTCTCTTAAGCGTGTAACAAAACTTATGCTGTCTAAGAAGTCTTTAATTTGGTTTTCAGTATTTCAAGTGTTAGCTTAAATGGTTGCATTTCAGATGTGAGAATTGAACACGAATCTAATAAAACAGCCAGGCATAATTTGTTGCAAAAATCTACTGGTGCAATAGCCACTTTTAATAGGTGTTTTTTCCTCAAAAACCTGTGAACACCATTAGGTTTTTGGCATTTTCAAATGCTCATTAGTGTCATCCACAGGGGTCTAAGATAGTCATTATTAAAGAATGAGTTCCCAAGAGAGCTCAGCCGACAGAAGCCAACAAGTGACAGAAGTTCAGTAGTTGCTAGGTGAGTCACTCATTGAGGTGCTGCATGGATAAATTAGCTTTCAAAGTCCTAAGCTGAACATGTAAAGAACACAGATGTCATGTGGCATATTCTCCAGAGGTTAAATTTAGGTTCCACAGCTCACACTGCCAATTTTAAGGAAGAGAAATGTCAGCCATCGCAGAGCTGAGGTTGAGGGCTTGTTGCTTGTGCAAATTCTACTGACATTGACATTAACTGACTCTGGAAGATAAACTATGGATCTGCTTCAGCTGTCCATGATTTCATCTGTATTGCTTGTTAGTTCTCCAGTTTGTTCCAGCACAATACCAATTTGCTCCAGTTGACTTGACAAGCTTATGTTTTGTGTCTTGTATTTGTCTGGAGGTAATTTATAATCCCAGCTACATTCCTTGTGTGATTGCACAGACAGGTATTGTTTGTGCTGTTTGCTGGTGCTGGGCAGTTAGATAATGCTGAAGCAAGTACATAAACATGGATTTTATCAACGTGAGATATGTGTCTGTAATACCAACTAAAATGTTAAGCTTCAGAACAGTTGCAGATATTATATTTTTGAAAAGAAAGCTCTTCAAAATCAAGACAAAGATTAAATTGGAATACATAAATTTTCCACTGAAAATCTCTCATTTTTATGTAAGTGAAATGTATCTGCCTGTGTTTAATTTTGGTAAAAGATTCTTTGAGAAACAAACTTTCTTGTAGATGACATGAATGCATTTTCCTACGAAGCTCGCAAGTGAACCCCTGGAGGCAGTTTAGATCTTACCCACCGCTTGGTCCAATCTTTTTCTGTGTTGCTGTGCCCAGCTTGGACAGCAGGAGGTGGCACACGTCGTTAGGAAATGGGCTATGCTTTCCCACCTTACTGATGACTGCTGCACAGTCCTACTGAAATCCAGACTTCTGTATGACAGCTGTCTGGACGCGGTTGGTCTTGTCCCTCAAGCTGCCCCACGCCAGCAGCGGTTCTTGTGTGGTGTTCCCTGTTCCTGACAATCGGAGCTCCACAGCTGCCTGCTGCTCAGCAAGGACCAGAATGAAACCTATTCCAAAACCTACGGAGGTCACCTTTTTGATAAAAGCACAAAAGAGATAATTAAATTAATGTAATAATTGTACCTAGCCAATTACCTATTTCCTACCTGTACTGTGGTTTAATGAGCTCAGGTAATGAACTGTAATGTAATTAATATATGTGGAGGGAAGGAGGAGTAATAAAAGAAACAGTAGTTTCCGTCTATGCTTGCCCATAATATTTTTTATAATGGCAGGGGGGGGAAAAAAAGCTTGAAGTTAGTTGGAAGGAAAACGTTTAGCTAAGGACAAGAGGTTTCAGGCATGAATCTTCTTCAGAGGTCTTGCCTGAAATTATGCACCTGAAAAACACCTGTGCAATTACAGAAATACTTCAAAAAATACTTGTTGCTTTTTTGAAACCGTTCTTATAAAATACACGAGGGAGAATGAGAATTTAAATTAATCTGCAGATCTGAGTTGTTGCTGAATAGTGCTTTCTCACGGTGCAGGATCCCAGTGTCTGATGTAGTGCACAGGCTGGTTGATTTGGTCCAATCTGCCTTTGGGTTTGCATGATACCTCGACCTATCCAGGATGATAAAGCTGGGCTCTCTGGGGTGCAGTGAGCCCTGCTTGGAGGAGGCCCTGCAGGGCTTCTTCCAGTCCCCACGTGTAGGTAGGGATGGCTTTGGGACATGGCTGTCCCACCGTTCCAACTCTTACATCCTGGGGCAGGGATTGCCACAGGTCGATGAAACTGGAGATGGAGGCTTTGTTTAGGCTTCCCTGGTAAAGCACTAGAAGGCATAGGGAGAAAGTAAAGTGAGTCAGAATCCTGCTGTGGATGGAGGTTCATTTTCTCTGAATTAAGTTATGCTTAATCTATTAGGGAGGCTGTGCAAGAGATCTATCAACTTGTATTTCAGAGCTGCTGGAAAGCAGTTCACATTTCTGCTTTAGTGTCTTAAAATTCAGCGCTAGTTTTAATTATTAATAGGCTTCATGCTATTATTATTTACTTGCACATATACATTAATCATTACATAGGTTTGCTAATTTTTCATTTATTTCAGAAATAAATAAATAACTGGTGACAAGATGCTCAGAGCCCTCAAGAGAATATGTTCCCCTCTGATGGGCAAGTAACATCTGCGGGCATTTTGCTGGCTTAACAGCGTGTCTGTCAGAAACTTGGTGATACAGAAAATTTACTAGCACTCACCTAATGATTAATTTGCCTCCTCTGTAAAGAATGGGGTCTCTTCATTATGCATATTGTCACCAAAAGTTTCATCTGCTTGCTGTAAAAAAAAAAAAAAAAAAGAAAGAAAAATAAGCTAGAGACTTAACAAGTGGAGTTCCAGTAGTCAAGAAATCAGTTAAAGTTGTTTTTGCGAGTAGAAATAAAATTCATCTGTAAATGTTTAAGTAAGTCTCCAAGGATTTTAATACATATGGACATACGTGGTGTTATGGAAAATTTGTTTTATCTGAAAGAAAATACTGTAGGATACAAGTTTACGTAAAATAAATTGTTAGATCCAAGAGGTGGGGATGATTTAAACAAAAATCGCTGTTTTGTCTGTATGTAACATGCACTGTCTGAAAAAATGCTTTGAAGAGAATTTCATTTGTAATGTACATGAAGAGTTCTGCTCAGCAAAGCTTACGTCTGTAGCCTTCTGTTACACAGAGCCCAGTGGTTGTTGTCTTTGGATTCTGTAGTGTACTGAAGGGCAAGGTCAAGTGGGCACGTGGGGACCTAAATCCAAATAATTATCATGTGTGTTGAGGTGAGTTAACTATTTGTTCTTGTAAGCGAACACATTCAGTGCTGAAAAATAGATGTGAGGTAGAGTTTGCAGTTGCTTCCTTTGTCCTTGATGCCTGTTGCCGTTGCCTCAATTGAGTGAGACATGGCAGTGTGTCTGTCTGTCTGTATGGGGAATGGGGGCACAGAGCGTGTGACCTGCCTGGGCATTGCTGCATAGTGCTGTAATGTGGTTTGCAGATCAGAAGACACAACTTGCTCTCCTTATCTCTGTAAGTATCTATGTTGAGGGCTGCTCCAGAAGTAATGCCTTCTATTTGATGATGTTTGCACGTGACATCAGAGATGGATGCTGGGAGGATGATTGCAGAGGTTTGACCTTCCCACAAATGTTCCATTACATTTTGGTGCAACAGATGGCAGCAGAGGGCACTCTGACAGAATGGCATCTGACACAGAAGTGCAGATGAAGAAAAGGTGTGTCACTGAATTCCTCCATGCAGGAAAAATGGCACTCATTGACATGCATCAATGCTTGCTGGACGCTGACGGAGACCAAATGTTGGATGTGAGCACAGTGAGGTGGTGTGTGGTGCATTTCAGCAGTGGTGACGGTGACAGTCACCTCCACTGGTGCAAATACTTATAAGTGCAGCATGCAGGCTCTTGTTGATTGCTGGCAAAAAAGCATAATTAATAATGGAGAAGATTAGTGTTTTGTAGCTGAGAATTTTCTCTATCTACTAGTGTTGTAGTGCTTTTTGTGTGTATTGTAGTTTCCATGGAAATAAATAGGAGGCATTAAATCTGGAGTGACCTAAAAGTTTTCATGGCAAATAAATTTCTGTCTTGAGTAGATTTCTTTGCAGGAGATATGTGTGGGGGTCTTGTTGTTGTTGTTGTTGTTTTTTAATATATCCAATAAGGAACCAGAACAATGCCATGTGACTTGTGTGTCTAATTAAAGCTATTCAGCACAGCTTGAATTTACAATTTTGATTTCTTGCAGTAATCTGCTTGTGAACAATCTAGAGGCAAGGAGTTATTCATAGAAACTGTTGAGTAAATAATTTTCAGATAATGAAAACATTCAAAAAAGTCAAGATAGTTAATTAGTGAGCAGAAGAAATTAAATTAATTGAATGAATAATTCATAATGAATTATTCACCCAGCTCTATTTTACAGAGTGTGGAAGGTCTGAAGAAGAGCCAGTGTATGAATTAACTCCAAACGGAAAACCACATCTCTATTTCTGCTGTGTTGAGGTTATTTATTGATGTGTAAAAACAAGCTGGGCGAGCCAGTCTATTTAATCATCTTACTCTTCTTGCTCTGTAATGTGAGTCATGCTGGATTTGAGACAAACATAGATGCTTTGCTTGCAAATGTGCATTGGGGAATATGTGTTAGAGGGTACTTTGTTTTTGTTTTAAATATATTTAAATGTTATGAGAGAAGCATGAGCAGAGATGAAAATACTCTGTAGAAGCTGTAAATTAGGTAAAAGCCTGCATGCTGCTAATATTTGCAGTTGACGTATGATGGCCAAATACTTCTGCTTAACTTCATTTCATACTGCACTGGACTGTATTCAAAAGATAGACTGTGTAAGCTGTATTTGTTTCCTTGTAGTTGAGGAGCTGGTTGCTCTTGGTTTTGTTTTTCTAAAGGATTTCTTACTTTGCTTCTTACTCTTTGGGATGAATATAATGGCAATCAAATAATGAAATATTGGAAACCGAAATTTGTGCTGAAGTGGTTGATTTTGGATCTGCCCTGAGTGTGGCAGGCAATGAGTGGCCAGAGCTCACATGCTTGTTCTTTTCCTTTTGTTTTCCTTCCACTGTGCTTGGAGGAGAACAAATCACTTGATAAGAACAGAGCTGCATCTTCTCTGTGCTGTAACTTCTGCTTTTGAAGGAACTGGTCTTGTGGTGGAGTTACACTTTGTTGCTCCGTGCATCAGTCCTTCTCCTGCTCTGTGAAGAGTCTGATGTGAGAGTTTCCTAAGTTAATGCTGCTGTCATCTTAGAGGTGAAAGATGATTCAGTGATCTGTTGGTCCTCAGATCCACTTCAGCAGGCCTGGTTTTAATTTTGGGTTTCTTTTTTTTTTTTTTTCTTTTTTTTTCTTTTTTTTGATTGGAACTATGGCTGCGCAGGTAGAGCTGAAAAAAAAATAATCAAGAAGGTGAGAAGTACCATCCAGCATCACCTAATGCCAGGTTGTTCTCTGTTGTCCAATTTTCTCTGTAAACTAGGAAATGCTAAATTACAGATGTAAATTTCTGGAGAAACAGCATCTGTGGATATTGGTAAGATATGCATAGGCATAAGGAAAGGAAGAAGTTGACAATTCAGTAAAATATGTATTGCCATTATTTTCTTGGGTAGTTGAAAACAATGAATGGATCTGAGTAGCCTTGGAAACCACAACTGTGCTATAGCAGTAGGGCACTTCAAACAATCGCTTTCAGTCTGGGTTCAAGGTCATTAAAGGCAGCAGTTCTCATTTACTGATTGGCTCATTTAATCCACAGCGTGAACAGGAGCTGTGCTAGAGTTGCCTTTGCTGCTTTTCTGCTTTTCTCTACTTCAGATCAGTCTGGTCAATCCAGTCTGGTCAATCCAATCAGACTTCTGTCAAAGAGCACTGTTGGGAAATATTATTTTCCCAATATTATTACTTTCTGTAATATTAGTATATTTGATCCCAATTGAGAACTGTGGCGATATCCTGTATAACCGAAAGGTAACTAAAGTGCTGAGTCAGAAAATCTAGGGCAGTAATGACCAAAATTAAACCACAAAAGGGTCCTCACTTATGTTTTATTTCTATATGCTTACAAAGGCATTTCCCAATTGCTGACACACTTAGGCTCTTAGAAATCCTGCTAGAGTACTCGGCACAAGGATCAGGTAGCAGGTGGTGGTGTTATCCATTTACTGCAGGTCATCTCCACACCGGCAGGTACAGAGCAGGACTGATTGGATGAGAAGCTGGCTTTGACCGCAGGTGGTTGGAAGGGATGCGGAAGGAATGAAAAATATAATTGTAACTGGTTGTGTTAGAGAGACAAAGCAGGCTAGAATTTAAAAGAAGATATCAAGGGGTTGTTGTGCATCACTGAACAGCCATTTAGATTTGACTGCAATAGTACAGAATTTGTCATGGTGGTTTAGTTAACATGTTAGGTTTTGATGAAAAAGAAAGTGTCTTTGATCGCTCCGCAGAGAGAACGGAGTTTACATTTGGAGCAGTGCAGTAGCTAATTCTATAAGGTCATGCAGTTCAGTGCCCCCTCCACCGCAAACTTGCTGAGGGGAGCAAAAGCAGAAAGCCCATGGAACAAGAGGGAGAAAAATGATTAAGCTGCTCCAAAGAAAACCGTGCCTCTGCTTTATGTTCATAGCTGCAGATTCTGCCATCCTATTTTATAGGATTGTTGCATAAGATGTCATTGATAGCTCAGTAGAGGGAAGAATATGCTAAATTGAATGAGATAGAACAAGGCTCATGAAGGTGAAGATTTCACAGCCTTTTTTCAAGTCATGGCAAGATTCAAGTCTTGCATTATAATATTTTAGAGGAATGCTGTCTTAGCCATTGAAAACGTGGTATTTGCACTGCACTCTCAGCCCTGGTATCTGTGGCACCCCTCAGTGACAGCTCGGCCACTGATATGTTGGGTGTGTTTTGTAAATACAAAGCATTCACATCATTGGAAGCTGTCGGTGCTGTGACATGAAGTGATACAGTATTGTGGAGCCATCCTTCTCAGCACAATGTGATGATACAGGGTTTTTCCTGCCAGGAAATCTTGCTCAGGACAGATTGGATGTGGAAGTTCTGAGAAGGCCGCTCCCAAGAGAAGGTTGGCATGGGAGCTGACTGCCTCTCATCGAGCAGAGACCACAAAGCATCACAGCTGGATGCCCTGCATGTGCCATGGGCAATTGTATCATTAGAATAGTGACTGTATAGTAGGCTGGTCCCAAGTGGAGGACATTTTGTCAGTACTGTTGCTCTCACGACTTGTCTCTGATGTGGATTAAATGCTGTCCACAAGTTCTGCCTGTGTTTGCACCCAGCCTTTTGCAAAACCAACTGCCCGGTTCATCACTGGAAACCTAGATGTGTAATTTCCAATAGAAATCAATAAGTGCTATTTTTTTTTTAATGTGTATCTCTATGCTTTTTAAAAAGGAAATGACCAGCTTGATTAAAGTTATTCTTGTTTATTGTTTTTTTGTTTAAGTTTACAGTGGGTCTGAAGGGCAAGAATATTATTTTAACTGAATTATTTAAAAAGTTGGGAAAGAAATAGTGAAGTAGTATTTCATGCCTTATATCTGCCAACAGTATCATTAAATTGATTTCTGAATTGAAATCTGAGGATTTCTGGTATGCTGTGTATAGATACATCTATTTATATACCATTTTTCTTTTGTTGTTTTTACTACAAATGTCTTAACAATAGTGCAGCAGGAAAAATCTGACACATTGTAAAGAAAGAGGTATATTTCAGGTTTGAGTTTCACCAAGAAAGCTCAGAATTGCATCGGGCTTTCAGCAACGATAAGCATTGTAGTTTTGTCCCACCTTGCTGCACCTCAGAGGAATGCCTGTGCTTACTATTTAGCATTTTCTGTTTTGTTATTTTCATGGCTTGCACTGAGATTTAATTCTGTAGTGTCTATTAAATCAAAGTCTAAGTGATCAGGGCAGTAGGATTTTTGGTTTTTTTTTTGTTTTATTTGTGTGGGGTTTTTTATATTAAAAAACAAAATTTCTGCAGTAGGGTATATTTGCCTGAAGGACATAGCCAGGTGGGCTGGGGAAGGGGAGGCTTGCCTGGGGCTCCTTGGTGGCAGGAGGGAACAGCTGCTTCCTGCAGCAGAGCCTGGAGAGGCTGGGGAGAAAGGCAGGAGCCCTTCCTGCAGCCTCCCTCTGCTCACTTTGCTTAAATGGGGGTATCCCGTACTGCTTCAGGGGGCTCCAGTAACCTGCCTGGCACTGGCTGCTACTCCAGAAAGGCACTTGTTTCCCGAGGTCTTCTGTCCTAGGGAAATCTCCAAGAGGATGAGGTAGTGAATAGAGGAAAGCATCTTCCTCACAGTCTTAGAGTTCCCACCGCTGGGCTGGAGAAAAGAGAAAGTGCTGAGCTGGTGGCGTTGGATGGATCTGCTCTCAAACCTTCAGACTATATGAAGAGAAACAGACGTGTACTTTTTTCTATATATTTCTTTTTCAACAGAATGAACTTCACCTCTCCAAAAACTTGCTAAAACCATAAAATTCATTAAATAAAAAAAAAAAAGAAGAAGAAGAAGAAAACACTTTGGATAAAGGCTGTTGCTCCATTATATCATAAGCTTTAAAAAAAGTATTTCAGGTGTTTTTTAGGCTAATTCTGGGTGACTTTTGGCTGCAGCAGACATCTTCACCTTAGCTTCTCTGGAAATCAATAGTGTAAGGGCTTTGCTCTGGTGTCAAAATTTGTTTATCTGTAAAAGCCCACAGACTAACATAAGACACCAAGGAAAAAGCTGCTTCCAGAGGCACAGTGCTATTTCACTGTTCATTGTAGGAGTGCAGAAAAAAATCCACAACTTTACTAAAGTCAGTCACCAATTTTTTCAGCTGTCCCAAATAGCCCAGTACAACATAGTTTCCATTGGCAGCTCTAGTGAGTACTGTCTGACATGGATGTTTTTCAGAGAGAGAAATTTTCTCTATCATTTCACAGATTTGGAAGGGCCTTGTTTTCTCTTTCTGCGTTGGATGGGGTTGTTAGATACAGGGGGGTACCTCTGCAGAATGGGGGAGTGGGCTGACCTGACAGCTTGTCAACATCTGGCGCTGCTCTGCGCTCGCTGCTCTGCAAAAGGCACGATGCCGAATCAAGTGAAGAGAGTTTTCAGTTGGTTGCAGTGAGCAGTTCATGTGGAGGTACAGAGTGTGGGGAGTGTGTTGTTCCAGACTTGCAAGTTTTGGCTAACGACCTCATCTCTCTTCTCCCCACTGGTGTGAAGTTGAAGCATTATCAGTGGAGTTAATGCTAAGAGAGGAGAAAGACATTGCAGGATGCTTCAAGCAATGGAGGAATCTGAGCAGCGGCAATGTAAGGATCAGTATGCCTGGCAGTACAATTTTGAATGTATTTTTGGGACTTATTTTTTGCAAGTGAAACAGAGCTAAAGCACTGTATAAGAGTGCATATGTCATCCTGTATATTTTGCAGGATCAAAACCCAGTTAAAAGCAGGTAATGCTGATGTTAGTTATCAGAATTTAAAATGTTTAAGATCATTTCCCGGTACGTTTTGACATTTTTCTTGGGCCTTTAGAGTACCATCTGTGTCTGCTTTTCAGCTTGCAAACAGGCTGTCTGGACACTGTGGTAAGTAAGCGGGTCACGCTACATTTGTGACAGTGTCTGAGAGGATTTCAATGTTTTCTAAGTAATATAGCTGTGTTTCCAAGTAAAGAAACAGTGCTATGATGTCTGTGTGATCTATGTTCAGCTGTTTATGTTGGCATAGGTGCCTAGGTTGGATATGTATATAGATGTTCACTCTTGTATATGGTGAAAATGACTGACCATGCATCTGCCCAAACTTTTGGGGTACAGTCAGCTTGATGCCAAAATGTGTTCATATAAAAGCAGCTGCTGTGAGTCTGGCCGTCATTTATTGGTCTTGACGAGGTAGTCACAAAAAGAAATGATGGAAGTACAGAGTAGAAAGAGGAGCGTCATAGTGCCTCTTTCTGATGAGGAATTTCTTTCTGTTGTTCAGCAGTACACTCTATGATAGCATCGCTTTTATTATTCAAATAACACGTGTTGTGCATATTTCTCTCGCGTTTTTATGTCCCCTTTTTCAAAGTGATTAAGAAATATTTTCTCTATATCTGCCATATATTTGACTTACTGAAAAATAAATTGGTGGTCTATTAGTAGATGTGTTAATGGCTTCATAAAGTTTTAAAATATAGCTTGCCAAATGCTGTACTGTATATGTAATCCTTAATACCTTTTCTATTTCCTTTTGTTGTCTGATGATTGGTTTGTTCTGGAATGTGTTTTGCAATTACAATAAGAGATTTAATGTTGTTTTGAACTCCGCCAAAGTCTGATTACATTTTCTGTTTTGGCCTAAGTAATTTCTTTGTGCTTCAATTTTCTCCATATAAAGTGTCTAGATTGCAGATCCTGGTAATTAACTGCAATTCTGATTTTTAGTTCAGCACAAGGTTAACCACCTTCCATAAAGGAAAATCCTATTTATTCAGAATGAAGAAATTATAGGGAAGATATAAAGTAACAGAAAAGCAGTTTATATACAAGACTGAGTTACACGAAGTTACCAGCGCTGACGTGGAGCTCCTAATAGAAAAGCAGAAAATAATACCCTCTCGAGGGTTTAAAACTTCCGGAGAGCATTTAGAGAAATATTCCTGCATATGCACTCTATGCTTATGCCTTTTTTTGGACGATCGCTTTTGGCAGCTGGAGACTGCACTGGGCTTTGGTCTGACCCTGTACAGGCGTTCTTATGTTGTTAGAAATCGAGACACCTCTAATAAAGATATTTGTTAGTTTCCAATGATACTGCAGGTATTCATGTTTTTTTTTGTCATGCTGCCCAGAAGAACTGGTAGAGATTGAGCTTGGTTCATTTACAAAATAAGCCCCAACCTGAAGATATTTACAGGCCAACTAGACAGAACGGACAAAGGCTAGGGGGAAGTAAAAGTAAAGAGAAATGACATGATGTGTTGAAAAAGAGACAGCAGGAGCTGGGAGAAGCCTCAGGGTCTTGCTTCATTTTTTTTCCTGTAGGTCAGCTTAGATTTGATTTTATTGTAGTTGCAGCTTCTTTTATATTTATTTAGGGCTTCATTTCACATGTTTAATGCATCTCCTCGTGTCGCCATCACCTTCTCAGTTATTTATTCTCTTTTATACTAATGTATGTCATAAGTTTCAAATTTTCTCAGGATGGGAGAGGTAGCTAAGTATTTTACATGCTTACAGATGATCCAGATTCAGTTCTAGTCATCAGCATGCACTTTCATCTGAATGTTACAATATTGCTAGGATCCAGTATGCTTTCCTTTTTCTAGGCATAATTTTTTTTGTTAAATTGGAGTATTCTGGTATTTGTGGGACTGAGCAATTATCCAGCCTTACTGTGTATGTCAGAGTGCTAAGCCCTAGAGAGGCTGAAAACTTGTCTCTTCATCCAACACAAACATCTAATTCTTCAGGGGTCCATCTTTCACTGCAGAGAGGCACAATTCTTGCCAACAAGAACTGAATAGATTGAAGCTTTTTAAAAAATTGAACAGGTTCTTTTGTCTTTTTTTTTTTGGCATTGTTTTATTGTTTTTGTTGTTCTTGTCTTGATTTGTTTCTGTTCTCCAAACTACTTGACTTTTTCTGCTTATAACTCTTTTTACCTCCTCCTGTGAAAGACTACTGGTGTGTCCCCTGGTAATTGTAGAATGTGTGCTGGAAGCTCCTTCTTCAAAGATATATCTATACAAAAATTCTCAGGTGAGTATTGCTCTCCCTTGATGTGTGTAGTTCTTTCTGCAAAAATAAGAAAATCACACTCTGTCATTCCCAAAGATGAAGTCAGATCTTTCTTTTTTTTTTTTTTTTTGAAGAATATATTTTAAATCACAGTCACTTTGAATTCCTGTATTCTTTTTATCTTCACGCTCCCCAGTTCTCCTGTTTGACAGCAGCAGGTAAAGATTCTAACCTCTCAAAAATTATACTGCACAGCAATCATGCAGAGGGTGTAGGGGGAGTTGTCATT
Organism: Perdix hodgsoniae; assembly: GCA_035772895.1. Classification (NCBI taxonomy): domain Eukaryota; kingdom Metazoa; phylum Chordata; class Aves; order Galliformes; family Phasianidae; genus Perdix; species Perdix hodgsoniae. Next base: position 12,308,260 of record JAPSGF010000014.1, on the reverse strand, counting down.
CCTTGTGCTTCATAACAAGAGTGGGAGGGGGATGTCTATTACGTGCTAAATTTTTGGAGGACAGTATGAATACAGTAATTCCAATCTTACAATAGACTTGGTGGAATAAACAACAAACACCCCTAATGTCTGAAGAAAGGAAACCTGCTATTCATCACTTTCATTTCAGCAGCGAAGTTAGATGGCTACGTATCACATTTGATATGCTCACTTAGAAACTACTCCATCTAGCACAACAGAAAAACGACTTGTGTAACACCAAGCTAAGTCAATACCCAGATGTGGGTATTACTTATAGAAGTCAAAACAGGTGTGAGACTTTCTTGTAGAAATGAGTACACATTCCAGTATGAAAAGATTTGAGAAGATTTGTGGATGAGAATTGAGAAGTTGTAGAAAATGGAAGAGATGAGAAAGGACAAGATGACTCTGTTTTTCTTGGGATGTTATAAAGACAAAGATTATAGAGACAAAGCAATTACAGAGTTTTCAGCTTTAGGTTCAAAGCCTGCCCAAACACTGAGACTCAGTACAGCAAAAGCACACCCTTCATTTGGAACAGGGCTCTTTGACTTGGAACACTGACAGTGTTGTTTACAACTTTCTGGAAAAAATGGAAGCATGCTAGGGCATGAATCAATGCAATGCAGCAGAAACATTTTTTTCCTTACTCTCCTCCAATGCGTGTTTAAAATTCACTTTGAAAAAGCTGGGAAAATACTACTTTGTATTAGTCTTAGCACTGCGCTCTGATGACATGGACATGTTTGGTTGGGTGCCTGTTACTCCAGGCTGCTGGAACACAGGGTAGTGAGTGTCAGAACAACTTTGGGTATTCAGTGGAGCATCTAGCATGGGGTATCTGTACATCTGCTTTGGGTCCGTGGTTATCATGTGCCTCTGCTCTGTAGCCTTGTCACTACAGAAAAAGAAGAAAGATTTGCTTGTTCTGTTTCTTTTTCTCTGCCTTTGAGTCCAAAACCTCAGAAGGTTGCTAAAAGATTTGGGATCTCCTTGGTTTGAATAATAAATTGTAAGAATGATAATTACTCTTTAGAATTAAAATACTTATTATCTCTGTTAATAATATTTCAGAAGTACCAGTTAACCAAATATGTATTCCAGAGATGCTCTCAGAAAGATGAAATTTAAAATCCTGAAGTGAAATTCCACTTCTCCCCTGACAGTGACCACACCGCCATCTTCTCATTTACTTGCAAGTCACACACAGCCTTGATAGGTAAACTCTGAATATAATGTGTTCCAGTAATCCACTGCAGTGACCTAAAAGCACTCTAACAGGTGATCAGATAATTGTGAACAGGAGCCTAAAAAATAGCGTTTACCAGTGTCATGCACACCCACAAAAAAAGAAGCTAAAATGATCTTTGGCTATCATATCTCCAAGGTTTTGTTTCCGTGCCGTTGTTTCAAATGGCAATGTGTCAGTCTTTACTGTTTGCTCTGAAGAGCAAACATTATAACTTAAAAAATATTAATAAATAGAAGTAATAAACTTTCAAATTTACTAATGTTGTTAGATTGAATTTAGTTTTACAAATATCATCTTTTTTGTGTGTGCACGCTAGAAAATGTTTCAAGAGTAGCTTGGCATGTAGTGCTATGAAGATGTCATTCTCACAGAAAAAAAAATAAGAACATTGTTTTGGTCATCCATGCTCGTCTGAAAAAAAAAAAAGGAAAAGAAGCAATGCATTTACACTTTAATACTGTGTCATATAACTAGACATCTATAGCTCTGCATACATTATTAATACGACTTTATTGCCAGCTTTATTGGTTTCACTACTGCTTCTCCTCTTGGGAAGCCATGTAAAATACCAAGACTGCACAAATGCCGACATTACAGGAGCCACTATATACAAAGCAAATAACATTGCACAAATACAAATATTCACTTGAGTTGCTTCCTGCAATTCACATAACATAATAACAAATAGTCCATAAATGCAATCCCCCTAGCTACTACTATTATTCCAAGTATTTTATATTTTTATCTAGAACACTTGTGCTGCTATTAGAATACTGAACAAAATTTTATTCCTACATTTTGTGACAAGAAAAGAGAACTACTGTTAAGCGGAAACTGAAATCGTGAAATATTATTCAGAATCACTGTAACAATATAGCAGATGCTAAGGAGGTGCAGTGCTTTTCTTTGATTCTAGAGAACAGGGTTTCTTTTTCATTTCAGAAATGAGTTTAAGACTTGAAGAGACAACAGCAGTGTCAAACACATATGAAAGGGAAGCACTGCAGGCAGGATTATTATTGGAAGTTAACCTCAGGAAAATCACTGACGTTTTCCTGTGAAAGCTTCCCAATCTATTGAATCTGAGACTAATTTGTACAGGCCATCAGTTCAATAATCCCCAACCCTTCCAATTACAGGGTTTTTTTGTGTGTGTTTGTGTGTAATGTGTAATATAGTACTTTACTAGATGCTGAATGTGAGAGGGCTGGTGATTCAAACTGGAAGCATTGTGTGGTGTTTTGTGTGTATATGCATGAGAATCACTGCAATGAGGTTGGTTTTGTAGTACACAGTGATGGCCCCGCAAGGAGCTCTGGGCAACCTCAGCTCAGCTGATGCTTCTGGGCTTTTGTGGGGGAGGCTCTAAATAACAGCACGGAAAGGAAGGAAGATGGGATTGATGATTAGGAGCAAATAGTTCTGCATGCCAGGCTAAAGTATCATGCTTAAGAGTTTGTTTTCCTTTTTTTCTTGTCTGTATGAAACGATAAAAATCTCTTTTGAATATTTTGCCTGAAACCTGTGAGACAATAACTTTTGTTGAAGAAATGAATGTGTAACGTAAGTTTGAAAGATAGTTCTACACCATAGAAAGAAGTCTAAGCCAAGGGGTGGTGTGGTTCAGTCTCAGCGCAACAGGCTGCTTGGGTGTGGCTGAGTGAATGATAAGGGCCAGTATGTGTGCTGCCTTCAGTGATAACATCACTGCACAAACAGGTGGTTCCTCTGCTGCAGTGTGCTGTAGGTTCCCGTGATGGATTCAGGATGCTCAAGCAGATTCTTTATGACCACTTCACTGTAATTTCTAAGGGCACGTTCTCCTTAATTTTCTCTCAGGTAATGTTTAAAAACATATGCAGGTATTTATTTACTTTCTCCAACATCTGACCTTTTTCATTCTCCTACTTCATCCCTCCTCACGCTCCATACAAATTCTTATCTGTTTGTTTTACTCTATTCCAATTATATCCTTCTGATCATCTTTTTTCTGAGTTTAAACTTCCCACAATAAGCTTAGAAATATTTATTTGGGGACAATTTATGGTGTTAGCAGAGCAAATTGGTCATAACATCTTTATAAGCCTTATTTTTGGTAGCTCTTCACCTAGCTGCCACTTGTTTCTGTTCATTCCAGTTCATATTCTCTGCGAGGACTTCTTGCATCTGTGTCTGTGATCCCTCCTCTACTTTAGATCCATCATGGTGGCCTTGTGGATGTTATACAGGCCATGCTGAGCACCCCATGGTACCCAGGAGCAGAAGGACTGCTTTGTGGCATGCCCTGTCTTCCAAGAAAAGCTTCAAAGCTGTGCTCTTTGTGTCCATAGCTATAGCAGATGTCATGGCTGGATTTCTTACCCGGTGTGTGGTAACTGTTGAGTCCTGGCCTGAATCACTGATTGAACACCTGGGGAAAGGACCCGATCAGCCCTGGGAGCACAGGTGAAGGCAATTCAGCTGTGTAACCAGAAGGGGTGGAGCCTGGCTGCACCTTTCTTAGACCTCTTATAAGTGCTGACAGGCCCTGGGGAAAGGGCTCTGGGTGGAGATCTTTCCCTTCTGGAGTTTTCCCTGTGAGCGTACATCTTCAGAGACTGGTGAGCACTTTTTCCTTTGTAAAGCCTTTCCATTTGCATTATTTCCTTTGTCTTTATGCTTTCTGTATCGCCATTCCATCGTGTTGATCTTTCTGATTGTTACGCCCAGTCACCTTGTTTTGGAAGGGCAAGCTACTGCCTTTTCTCAGGGTTTGGAAGGGTGGCTCTCATCCCTGGCAGGTCTTCCAACATAAAAGGAGCTCTCCATAGCAAACAAAAACCAAGGAAAGATTTATAAAGGTCTCTATGAGCCTGACACTTCATGCTCTGGAGCAAGTACTCTGATTTCTCCATTCCTACCCCTGTCAGCATTGATAATACTCCCTTACCTGACATGAGCTGTTATTGCCCTTGACTGCTCTCCATTTATACAAAGGTTAACTCTCCCCCTCTATCTGTGCTTTATAGCAATATACTGTTTAGAAAACAGTGATTCTATTGAACACCAAGACAGGCAAATTTGGCATCGTTTTTTTTGTTCTTTCTCCTAGACAGTAGACCATTGAGTTGATGCACCTTAAAGCCTTTCTCATGTCTGAGAAATCCCAGGAGAAAAGCTACAACTGTCACCGTAATGGGGAGGTGACAGGAGGAGTTCATTGCAGAGTGGGAGGGCATGGCACAGGTCAGTTGTGTCTGAAGTTGTGTCCCCCTCAAAAAAGTGGGTGTGGGAAGCTCTCAGTTTAAATATCCCGGAGAGTGACATTAGATGGCTCATTTGTATCTGGATGTGAATGGGGAGAGTTACTCATCACTGCAGGCAGGGCAGGTGATTCTGACTGACAGGCTGGAAAGCTGGGCTCGGGTGAACCTAATGAGGTTCAACACGGCAAAGTGCAAGGTTTTGCACTTGGGCCGGAAGAACCCCAGGCACCTGTACAGGCTGGGAGGAGTTGTCCTTGAGAGCAGCTCGGCAGAGAAAGACCTAGGGGTCCTGATAGATGAGAAGCTTAACATGAGTCAGCAGTGCGCTCTGGCAGCCCGGAAAGCAAATGGGATCCTGGGCTCCATCAGGAGAGGGGTGGTCAGCAGGGATAGGGAGGTGATTGTCCCTCTCTACTCTGCTCTTGTGAGGCCCCATCTGGAGTACTGTGTCCAGGTGTGGAGCCCTCACCACAAAAAAGACATGGAGATTTTGGAAAGGGTCCAGAGGAGGGCCACGAAGATGATCAGGGGACTGGAGCACCTCCCCTACGAGGACAGGCTGAGGGAGTTGGGTTTGTTCAGCCTGGAGAAGAGAAGGTTGCGGGGTGACCTCATTGCAGCCTTTCAATACCTGAAGGGAACTTACTCCCAGGAGGGGTGTAAACTCTTCGAAAGGGCTGATAATAGCAGGACTAGGGGAAATGGTTTTAAGTTAAAAGAGGGAAGATTTAGGTTGGATGTTAGGGGGAAGTTCTTCACTAGGAGAGTGGTTGGGTCCTGGAATAGGCTGCCCAGGGAGGTTGTGGATGCCCCGTCCTTGGAGGTGTTCAAGACCAGGTTGAACAGGGCTCTGGGCAACCTGATCTAGTAAAGGTGTATGTTTGGTGGCCCTGCTAGGCAGGGGGGTTGGAACTACATGATCCTTGAGGTCCCTTCCAACCCGGGTCATTCTGTGATTCTGTGTGACATCCCTGGAAGGGGAAAAAAAAATCCTCTTGTGGTGCTTCAGCTCTTCCTCTGACATGGTCTTTCTATAGATGTAATCTAGAAAAACCTGTGTGGGAGCCTTGGTGCTACATTCCCACAAGTGCAGTCAGTGAGCTCAGTTCCTTTCCCAGTTTCAGTATTCTGGTTCAGGTTGCACTGGTTTGTATGCTAGAATGGTTAGTCTTATGAAAAGTTGAGGAGAGTATTCCTGTTCTGCATTTTTCATTTCAAGTTACCTCCTAGATACAGAAATTATATTATGACATTTGGAACAGTCATACTCCTCTAACAACAGGCTGTGTAGGTAACTTTATAGCTGCATTTTTTTCCTTTTCAGTTCCCTGAAGTCTTATCTGCCCTGCTTCTTTTTCTTCCTGCAGGAAACAGGATCTTCTGAGGGTTTTCAGAAATCTCTTTGTAATATTAGTGAACATGTACAGGAAAACCCTCAGGTTATGTTCAACTCCTGATATCCTTCACTTTAGATTTAAGAAATTCCCTTAAACTCTCATTAGTGGAGACCTTCTCATTCCTATAAAACTTTAAAGAAAATCTGTGTCTAATCAGAGATTTAGCACGGCTCCTCTGTGTGGTTGGAGAAAGGAGATTCTTTGCACTTCTTTGTTCTGGAGAGAAGACAACTGTTAAAAAAAATGTGTCTTTATTGACGTGGCCCTCTTTCTCCCTCATCACTTTTTGCCTTATTACCTTTTCCTCTCCTCTGCCTTTTGCAAATCTTTTAATTGGTGAGGGGAAGAAGTCAGATTTTGTTTAAACGCTGACAAAACCGGGCAGGATTATTTGTTTTCCCTCTGCTCCTGTATGAGCTGGCATTGGTACAGAAGCACCAACTCTGTGTTATGCCAGTTTCTCACAAAATCTGGTCCACTCTACATTAGGGTATTTTAGTTATGTATTTCTGAGAAGAGTGGCACAAGGATAAAGAAGTGAGGAAACCGAGTTCAGTGGAGTTTCTCAGTTTCTTTTTTTGTCATGAATTTTGAGAATTTTAATGTGGCTTTTCAAGTTCTCTCCTTTGTGGAACCACGATACTATTCTAAATGTGGAAAAATGCACACAATCAAGATGAGGAAAACCGAGAAAGTGTCCAACCTTTCCTTTTAATCAAAGGAAAGAAAAAAATGGGAGTGAAATAAATAAATAAATAAACCTGTTATTGTTTCAGAACTTTTAAATGTGGACATTTAAGGGCCTGATATACAATTTAAGGCTTTTGAGTGAGTATTGCAGACCAAATTGTACCACAAAATAGAAGTGCTCTGTTATTTCTGGGCAGAGGGATGTGTTCCTCTTGCTCTGTGGGGCTCACAACTAGCTGCTGTCTGTGACTACTTTTTCTGAAATAACTGTTGGGTTAAAATGAGGGGAAAAAAAAACAGCCTGTTTTCCTTCCCAGGTGTGTTTAAATGTTGGGGGAAGGGGGAACAAACTAGAAAAAAAGCCCCGCCTTCTACATTTCATTAGAATATTGGATGCAAAATATTGGCTGACAGTTATTTAAAACAAAACAATAAAAAAAAAATAGTACCCCAGCGTAACAACATCTGTGGCTGACTGTCTTCTCTAATTCACTAATACACTGTATGGACTTTCTCAGATAACTTTGAACAATTAGGAGTCTTAAGGAGTTCCTGCAGCTTAATACACATCAATTGACCTGAATTTTAGAGACAATGCGTATGGAACTCTAGCCCTGAGCAAGCACTGGACAAAACAGGGAGGTTTAAATCCTGTTGGAAAGCCAGCTTTAACCTATTTGTTTTGCTACAGAATAGTTATTATCAGTAGAAACCTGAAATGCGTAATGCTGCCCAAGTGCTACAACCGTTCTATCTATGTTGAAGTTAAAATTTTAATGACTTTGACTTCAGAGTTAACGCTGAACTTAATTTTTGTTTGGAGTTTGGATCAAATCATGTCAGTTTAAGGTACAGGAAAGAAGACAGTGTGACAGTTTTGGGAGAGAGGAGACTTTTGGAAACTATTCAGAACATGTAATGCTGGAAGAAATTCTACTAACGAGAATTGCAGGCACACTGTACTCAATGAATAACATATCAAAAAGAATCAGTGTGTTTCACATTGCTGTATAAATTGCGGGAAGAATCATACGAGGCCCATCCATGGATAAATAAATCAGTGCATGGTTAAGCAGGGTTCCAGATGGATAGTTTTGTATTATAAAAATGAACTTTCATTCACTGGAAAAAGTGACCTCTAGATGTAGGCAACAGCGATTTTTGATGGCAAAAATCCACTAAGCTGCGAAAGGCACGCTAAAGGTTGCAGTGTCACTTGCGGTTTACTACAGATTGCTTTGCTTTTTGTGAGTCCTGTTTCTCAGGAATTTTGTTTTCGTGGTCCATTGTTTTTTTTTCTTAGTGGTATAACCCAAATGAGGTACAACTACGTTCAAATGTGCTTGTGGCTTTTCATATGAATACTGAAGTACTTACCTCAAACTCGGCTCATTTTGTTGGGCTCTGCCGCTAGAGGATAACTGCTGATTGCTTTTGGTTAATATCGCGTATATTTAGCACTGTTTTTGCTTATGAAATTCCTCCCCATTCAATCAGATCTTATTTATTTTATTTATGTAGGCCCATTATAAAATTATGTAGAACATGCAAGTTTCTAAGGGCCTTGTTCCCTTAATTAAACAATTAACTTGCCATTTTGGATTTGATCAAGAAATGATTGAACATGACAGACTGTCTCTCCTCTGGAGCACGTAACTGTGTCAGGGTCAATTATGTTTTCTTTGGAGTCAGAGAAAAAGGGCTTTCTCATAAATTAGAACATACTACTGATTTACAGCAGTAAATACCATACCTAACTGATTTAGTTAATGTTCTTATAAGATTAATAAAATAATCTGCAGACAATTTGGGATGTCAATGAGGTGGTTAAGAATTAAATTACAGCAAACTGAAGAAACCTATCAGCTGGGTGAAATTTTTTGATTTAGGAAAATGAGACAATATCTAACATGAAGCATATTTGGTCTATTAAACTGTGTTTTGGGAGCTGAGACTGTTTCTCTCGGTAAGGATATATTACTGCATGAATATTATTCATGCGCAAGCCACTGGCAAACATTAGCATCAGTCTGATGGGTTTTTTCAGAGCAAAAAGCATAAATATCTATTTCTGGAAGAGTGATGGAGCTGTAAATCCTTGTTCTCTACTCAAGTATCAAAGCCATCTTTGTGCTTTGGGGAGGACGGGGTGCTTGTTGGGGTTTTGGAGGCTGTAGAGGGAATTATTTCATATCTAACTAGTTTTGCTAATATTGAGGTGTACTTTGTCCAGGGGATGCAATACATCAAGATGTTTTCTTTTATCTTAAGACAAGTTTGTCATTAAAGCAGCTGTCTACATCTGTCTGTTGGCCTATATTATTGTGCCTGTTGGTGTCAGGGGATGATAGAAAGTAGCATTAAAACCAAGCGATGTAAGTTACAACTGTGCATGGAAATGCAGCAGCCACGTGGAGTCATTTCATAGAATATATGTGGAAAAGAGTTGCTAAGCATCTTTGAATAATTTGCTTTTTTTCTTCCATTTTTTGCAAAGCTGAAGACATTCTTGATTTTTATTCCCAAGTTTATTGTAACTTTATTATGTTTTCAGACTATTTACTAGAATCAAACATGTTCCTTATGCAGTTATAAAATGAATAAAGAAATATTTTAAATAGTGCTTTTATCACAGAACAAAGAATCTTTCTAACTGCTTGCACTACATTAAACTGAACACCACTCGTTTTGGCACTTGTCTATCAGATGCTTGCAGAAACTGAGTTATTTGCATATTAGAAACTGTTCACAGATACATTGAACAATATTTTATTAAGGACATCTGGTCTGCTAAAAATCTGCCAAAAGTTTGGATCAGATAACTGCAGCAGTCCTAAATTATAGAAGGAATACGTTCTGAAAATGTGTTAAAGTGACTGTCCTTCCTTCATTTCCTAGCATGTAAACTTGATTATTTTGCAGGAGCTAATCTTGCCGGGGGTCTGAGTATCCCCCAAGAATGGCTTGTTAGATTTCTTTTTATCTCACACAGAACAAAGAAATATCTGCTCCTGCAGTTAGGTTTATCCAATGAAAAGAATGTGCTCAAATACGCTAGAGTTACAGACAATAAATAAAAACTAACTTCCCAGGTAAGCTCATGTATGGCTTTGCATTTCATAAGATGACTAAACTGTACTCATGCTTTATTTAGACTGTCTGCAACGTCTGTAGGCTGTGTAAATAATTTAACTTCACTCTTTCTTCATTACAAATATTCTTTAGAATAGAGCTGTGCGTTTTACATTAGAATAGTCTGATGGCTTGTTGCACCAATATAAGTATTTCTTAGGTGTGATTCAATAATCTGTTCTTTAATGAAAATTAAAATGTGACTCCACCTCCTAGAAGAGACTTTTTGCAGTTTATATTTGATACTACTTATGGAATGATGCCAGTGTCAGTATGCCTTCTGCATCCAAGTTCCATTGTATTTTGACATGTCACTTTGAAAGGGCCTAGGGTTCCTGTCAATTGAGCTATATAGGATAGTAATTAATTTTGCTATAAGAATGTCAGCATCTGAGAATTTCTTGAGATAGGGCTCAGCCTCTGCCCTGTCCTAGGCTGATTGGCACTACTTCTCTTTTAATAGCATGGAAAGGATGCTTGTTCCTTGTGGCTCTTGGATAGCATAATGTAAGTTGTACTATTGACAGGGAACAAAAGGGTGAGCCCTGCTGTGATTTGCACATAATAATTCAGTTAAGTTTAATAACGGATGGTGGGGATGGCATTCTGCGGAAGGTATTTCTGGGAGAGACCTGCCCTAACAAGCGCTAATGTGGGTATAACCTGCAGCCCCACTGTGTGATTCTTTCGGGCTCAGGACAGGAGCTTTACTTCTGAACCGTTTCAACCATCCCCTCTCACAGTGGATGTGATCGCGCTGTGCATCTTCAGCCTTTTGAAGGGCTGTTCCGTGAGGCCACCCATTTGCCTGCCCTGTGAAACCATCCTTCTCCCCGAGGATATGTGGGTGTGTGTTTTAAGTAGCACAGCTGGATCACTTAGCTCTGTCAGGAGAAGAGCAGGACAGGGAAATTAAAATACAGTGAATGTGATTGCTACGTGCCCCCTCGTTACCAGTTTCACTAAAATTATGGTTCTCTGACTGTTTTTTGACTTACTCCTATAAGCATTATCATATGTAAGTGTGACATGAATAAACATTACACGCTGGGTAACTGCAGACCAGTCAATGATAGGAATTTCAAACACAACCTGTGCAGATTTCAAGGATATAACAGGACTAGAAACAGAAAATGGCCAATGCTTCATGTTTTAGAAACGTCATTTACTGACTTGTCACACAGCAAATATGGCTGAAAGAATTTAAGTAGAACTATGCAAACTATTTAAAACACAGTTCAGATACAGTGTCAAACTGTCTGGTTTCAGGCGCTATTTCATTTTGAACCTTTCAATGTGTTCTTTAACAAACTGACAGCGGTGTGAAAACTTATGTCCTATTTCAGGCAAACCCAGGCTGATCTCTGAGTGCATGTGAAAGCCACAGAAAAACAAAATAGACTTTCTCCATTCGCATAAAGAAAGGCTGGGAGAACTGTGGCTTTCATACTGGAGAAGGCTTTGGGAAGACCTCACTATGGCCTTCCAGTACCTAAAAGGGGGCTACAGGAAAGCTGGGGGGACTTGTTAACATGGAGTGTGCTTACAGGACAAGGAGCAATGATTTTTAAACTGAAAAAGGGTATTTACATTTTATGTTTAGTTTGTATTTAGACTATGTATAAGGAAGAAATTCTTAACTCTGAGGGGTGATGAAGTTCTGGCAGAGGCTGCCCTGAGACCTGGTGGTGCCCAAGGGCAGCTTGGATGGGATGCTGGGCAGCCTGAGCTGGTGGGTAGCAACCAACACAGTGGGTGAGCTTTAAGGCCTGCTCCAATCCTAACCATTCTGTGATTCTTTGGTTCTGTTTTCTTTCATATACTATTTTTACCTTCACTGTGTTTAACTTCAGACCCTTTTGTTCTTTGCCAACGGCAACGTTCTGGATTTCATTTTTTCCTGACTTTTGTTTAAACCATGACCAATCTAGATTAACAAGCTTTCTGAACTTTCCATTGGAAGAGAAATCAAGGTGCAATAAAAAAGGAGTATCTTTTTTTGATTTTGCTTGTTTTTTGCTTCTTTTTTTTAAATTAGATTATCTGACTCAGTTCTTGCCACTCAATTGAATACCCATAGAATGCTTTTCTTGTTCAGTAAGGGTAAAACATTTTCAGTAGAAACTTATCTTTCTGGTTATAAGTGTGGAATTTCCCCTGCTACAGACAGGAAACTTGTTAATTTGGCTGCTTCATCAGTGCTATGTAGGAGTGTTCTTTTTCACTTGATGCGGGGTGATGGAAAATGAGTAGCTGCGATTCCAGTTTTATAGAGGTAGAAATGAGTCTTATGTTTCAGTGATCACTGTTGCTGAACAGATGTAATATTTACTAGCCACTCAGAAAAATGAGAAGACTATAATTTTATCTTTTGTTCTTCCAAAGTCAGAGAAAAAGAGACATTTTTGTAAGTCTGTTTGAAAACATGAATTAAAAAATATGCTGCTTAGTTTTTCATCCAGTTTAAACAGTATGATTAGTGAGTTACATACTGTTCAGCATGTCTTCCAAATTTAATAGCAAATGATCTTTGTTTACAAAAATCGTTTCTTCTTTTGTTTTCCTTTATTAATTTTCATTGATTGGTCTTTCCGCTATCAAATTACTTTGTTTTCTCATCACTGATCAGTCACCATATGACATGTGTCACATACTGTGTACTGGAGAGGAAAATAGCAGTCTGTTTTCAGAGGTAACAATTCACAAACAACTTAAGTTTGAACTTATGTCATCTCATTTACATAGCAAATATTTATGAACAGTGTGCACCTCCTAGGAAAATCACAATTAGCTCGTAAATGAGTTGCTAAATGAATACTCCAAATATTTTGCAATTCATTATTAACTCTTTTTCCTCATCTTACTTCCCATCTTTATGGCTCACTTAGATGGATAATATTCATTATCAACATGTGTGTTATCAGAAGGATTCACAGCAAGTTATTCCCCTGCTGGATGTAACTGCTGGTGGAAGGCAGGGTAACCTCCAGTGATTGCTTTGTTGATGTCCCCTTGGCACGTTTGGAACTTCTGGTGTGTCAGAGGGAACTGAAGTGGGGAGTGAATGTCAATTTACATTCATCCTTCAGTGATGATAGATATCATTCTTGATTCATGAATGATAAGGATTGTTCTTAGTCTTTGCTTTTTTTGTTTACCCATTGTCAAAATGTTTGGTTGGCACTCTGTTCTTCATTCTTCCTTTGGTGGAGTATCTATGGATTCTGATTCTTTCTTTCTTCACTGCAGTTCTTCTCTGTTCCTTCATTTGTTCTGTATTTCAGAGAGCAGTCTGAAAAACTTCCAAGCTCTAATGACAGCTAAGCTAAACTATGGGTTTTTACTTTTCTCAGCATGAGTGAAAGGGAGACGTGCTTTAATAACCTAGTTTTCTGCACATCCAGCTGACTTACCTGCACTTAGCTCTTTGGCAAGGAAATGACAGACTCAGAAAACAAAGCGTGAAAATCAGGGACCTCCCAGAAATTAAGAATACATTTGAACGTGTACAGGAGTAGAATGGAAACTTTGCTGTGTCGTTGGTTGTGAGCACAGCTGAAATGATTGCAGATTTTTCTTCTCTTTTCCTCAGCCTGGAAAGATGAAAATGTCTCACTTTAGAAACAAGGTTGACTACTTAAGTAAGGGGAGCCACGGCATCTCCAAAATGAGAGGGAAGCAGAGTGCCTAGGCTCACTTACTAACTTGAGTAAGATTTGTAATGTGCAGTAGAAACAGACTAATTGGGGCTTACATTCAGCAGCTTGCAATTGCTCTTTCATCCAAGACTGTGCTGGAGGCAGTTCAGTTGAACTAGCTGCTGAAAATACAGACATCTCCCAAATTACTTGTTTAAAATCTGCCTCCAGTAAAATTTACTCCCTGCAGCTGCTATCATCTCTTCTACCTGGAGCTGTGTAATGTTCTCCTTGCCTGCAAATATCTCACTGGGCAGCACCACTGATGCATCATCAAGAACAACAGAACACTGTGTTGTGTATAAGCTCTGGAGAGCCTGAAACCTCACCAAGATGCTGTTTACAGCTTGCTCATGGATTTAGGGCTGCTTCTGGGATGCTAAAAGCTAAAATCCTCCTTAATTGTAATTGAAAATGAAAGTCTCTAGGATGAGGTACTCATATGTCAGTATGTTTTCTTATCTAAACTTGATCTTCGGATAAAAATGGGGGTTTCAAAGAACAAAATTTACCACTAATAATGTACTCTTGCCTTGCCCTAGCACCTTATAGCCTAGAGAGCAGAGAAGTCTGTTAAAAAATTCAGCAGACGGTCTTTTGTACTGAATAACTAACAACATTGAAACCCTTGCCAAGAACTCTAAGTGTGGAGAAGGGAGGAGGAGAATTTTACATGTAGCATATGAAAATGGGCTTTTTGTGAAGTTAATTCTGGAAGCTTTCAGCCACCGTATAAGGCCACTACAGAGGGGTGAAATGGTTCATTCTTCACATTAAATTCTATTGCAAGTTATACAACAGTGGTTAAAAATTTCTGACAGCAAGTTTTTCCATCACAAAATAGCAATTCATTAAATCGCAATATGTGTTAGGACAGGGCTGAATGGTTAAGACGTGGCTTTCTGTACTGCTCTCTTCTCTCAGAGGAAGTAGCCCTTGAGATCCTGATGTCAGGCTGCTGTGAGAGCAGGCTCTGAGCTCAGCAAGCATTTCCAATCTTCCTTCTCCCACTCCCTCTTCCCCCTGCATTGCAATTGTGCTCCCTGTTCGCAATATTGCTGAGCTGTCTGTAATGATAAATGATGTGCCTTTCTTTAAATTCGCTTTCTGCTCAGTACTAGATATTGGCCAGCTTGGATGTGTGTTCTGGGTGGATAAATTACTTTGGCAAGTCATAGAGAATTTATGCACATGGCAACAGATGTACCATGTGTGGTAGAATTTTTCTTTGTTGTTCTAATTATGTAACTTGATTTTACCTGAGGCAATTATATTTTCACAAACTAAGATTCGGTTGCTGGATTTTTTTGTGTGTTGGAAATATGAACTTCAGTGCTAAAAGCAATGTTGGTCTCAGACAATACAGACCGGTGTGGAGCTCAGCCATTACCCAGCTGCACATCACCCTTTGCTAAGCATGCTCTCTTCCCAAGGTTGGGCTTCATTGTCAAGTGAATCTGTATGGGTGCAGAGAATAGAAAGGTTTTGATTCCTAGTGAGGATTATTGTTAGTTGTAAAGGTAGCCATGGACAACATTTGAGAGGAATTTCAAATGCGTGGAATGGGGCTGCAGTAGAGATGAAAGTGGTTTTGTTCTTAATTAATTTAGAAAGTAGTCTGCCTTGATAGTCAGGGAGAGGCGTGTCACGCTTCATACTATTTTTGTGCTTCCCTTTGTTTTAACTCTGAAAGTAAAGCTTCACACGGAGAAACAAAATAATTTCAGCTCTCTGTGCCCCTTTTCCCCTTTATGTTTGAATGACTGTTAGTAGAACGTGCTGGGCTTATCGGAGCAACTGTAGAGGGAAGACGTTAAAGGTTATTTATGCATTCATAAATCTGTATTCAGCCTTCTGTGTGCCCTGAAAAGGGCTTCCATGGACAGATTTTGCTGCTCTGTGTTACGTTTTCAGGCAAAAGTTTTGCCGAATGTTAAGGCAGTGTGCAGGCTTGCTAGTTGTTAAAAACAAACAAACAAAAAAACCACACAGACTGTGTCACATTAGTGTGACATAGCAGTATTAAGAAAGGTCCGTAGAAACCATTCTAATCACATTTCTCAATACTAGTGCCCATGTTCTCTGGATCACTTACAGCTGTAAGTCCTTCCCTACGACGACATAACACGGTCTCTATGCCAAAGGCAGCACCACAAAAAAAAAACCCTCCTGTTCTCCTCAGTGGGACATGAAGAAGGACTTGTTGCTATGTGGTGTCTGGAGATATCCCTTAGGAATTCATTCTCATTAAAATAAATAAATGCAGTCAGACTGATAAAGGAGAATTTATGGGGTAAAAAAAATGATATTACCCAGTGGGATTTTCTGTGGGCTCAAAGGCGATTCTTGGAGTGAATGAAGCTATTGACATGAACTGGATTTGTACTTCATCTGTGATATGGACTGTTTGTATTGTGTTTTCATGCAGTTGGTTCCAAGAATCCTTTTGTATAAGACTTCTGGTCATTTGGTTAGGGTTCTCTATTCTCTTATGCTGGTCACCTAGGCAAATATTGTAAATAATTTAAAGTAATTGTAAATCAGTGTTTTATTACAAATTATTTAGGACTTCCAAAAACTGTAAAATTTCCTTTTAAATCCTGAAAGAATAGGGAAGCGTATTTAACATGGAGGTGCTAAAAGTGAGGAACGAAAAAGCAGTAAGGCTCTTCCTTCAGTCCACTTGCTGTGAGCAGTTGGGCTGTCTTGGTGGGCTAGAATAGTCGTATTATAGTTAATGGTCACTGGAGGAAAATATTTTTGTCTAGAGAAAGATCTGAACTGAAGGCAGGCAGTCGAGTTCGTGGGTTGGGGTAGGGGCCAGCACCTCCAGGCAGCCCAAGGGCTGACAGTTGGAATTCAGTGCAGCTGCCAAGAAAGCGGGCCCAGTCTGATGCTTCTCATGGTTCTCCTTAGTGCTCAGATGCAGATGGGGGAAGGGCTGCACCCAAGGCCTCAGCACAAGCTCATTGGAAAAGGATGTGGCCTACTGTGTCCTTCTTCCAAACCTGGGGCCTTCCCAACGACCGTGTACGTTTGCTATTCAAGCCCTTGAAGAAGTTCTCCACAAAGCACACTGCAAATCTTTTCCCTACATGTACCTAAAACAGAAGAAAAAACAAACAAAAAAAGTCTGTGCATTTCAAATAATAGCAGCTTTGTTTTGTTTAATTATTTTTCATTTCCCCAGTAAATATTCTATTCAGATAGAAAGTATTATGCAAACGTATTTCTGTTAGGATGTTTCTGTACACCAGGACAGCACGTACACATAGCTCCCCCTCTCCCCACTTCCACAAGAACTGAGGCAACGCAGTTTGTGATTCAAACTGTAAATCCCAACTCCTATAAATCCTTCCCTGCAGCTCCCTTCCCCCACAAATAACAGCACTGTAAATAAGTGGCCGGTCTGAAAGAGAGTAGGTGGTGTGTAATATTAAAAACAGTAGCTTGTTGAGCAAGGCTATTTAATAAGATTCTGAGTACCACATAATAAAGGTACTATCAGCAAATACCAGACTAGCATCTCAGCTAGCTTTACTGGGCTGTGAGTTATTGCTGTGGTCAATAGATCTCTTTTCTGTAGCATTCTGCTTATGTAGGTGATAAATCTTACAGTCTTATGGGAATAGGGTCAGGCTTCTGCTACTCTGCCCCATTATTTTTCTCCTACATCACTTAGAAAACTGCTGGACCGGACCATTTTGGTGCAGTGACTTTTTGTTCAGCTACATACTAAATTTTATTGTGCATATTAAATTTTAGCTCAGACCATGTTTTAAAGTCCATCTTGATAGAAGATGAAATAAAATCTTAAGCAAAAGAGCAGATAAGTGTAAGAAGTTGATACAAACACAAGTGTGAGAACTAGAAAGCAAATGCCGATTTAGTGAATTTTTTAGATGCCCAGTACAAAAAGATAAAAGCAAGTTCTGTTTTTGATGACAGTAAGTTTTTGTGAATGTCTGTCGACTCAGAAGCATGAATAACCGAGTGGTACTGCCACTTGTTTAGAGAAATTTTCAGTAATTCCATGAACTCTGGGAATATTGTAACCAAGGGGTGGTTTGAAAAGTTCTTGCTGCTAAAATAGAAGCAACATAAGGTGATGTTAGGTAACAGTGAATAAAGCATTCAAATCTTTCAAGCTTTTGCTGACCCCTCAGTGCGACCACCTTCCAGGAATCACAGCTCCCGCTCTCCCTGTATGCCCTGGCTCTGATCCTTGCGCTCCTGGGAGAGGAGAGCTTACAGCCCTGTGGGTGCAGGCAGTGAGAAGAGAAGGGGAAGGAGGAATGCACTTTGTCTTTCACCCTTACTCTGGGTGAACAGAACAGTCCTTTCAGTTTTGTCCTCCATGTTCAGGCAATGGGATGAGACAGACGTACAGTGGTGTCAAGGTGTGAAGGCAGCTAATAGAGCACAGAATGCTATCGCAGACATCTCCAGGTGCATTGGCACCTGCTGCTTTTAGTGTATTAGCAATAATGTGTTACACATCTAGTGCCACAATAAAACATCACAGCCCAAAGGGGACGAGGACAGCATATCACTGCACAGTCACAGGGTAGACATTGCTGGGCAGATGCTTCTGTTGTTTATTTATTCATTAGGCTGTATATAGTGCAGCAGAATGCTAAATTGCATTTATTAACAAAACAACTGTTTTTAAATTATTTCTAACGGTTAAGACTGAAGAGATTGTAAGGACATTTGTTCAAATACACAACAAGCTGTGAGGAAGAAGAAGAAAGGAACAGTCTGTTTTCTACTTGAATGACTAGAAGTAAATTTTTGCAAGAAAGTTTCAGCCCAGCTGTTAAGGAAAGCCCCCTAATGTTAAGGATAATGAGGCACTGGAATAGGTTACCAGTCAGGGACTCTCCATCAGTAGAGGTCCTTAAGGCAAAAGAGATGTCAGGAAAAAGGGAATGTTTGCAGCATATCAGTACATCCCATCCAGCCCCATTTCTCTTTGATTTTTATGATGCAGATTGTCTAATGTTCACATAAATCTTTGTTTCACAGATGCAGTCTGTTAACCCCAAGAAATTGGTTCAAGCATTTTTGTTGATTCTTCTTCTATTTCCTTTTCCAAAGAATTTTTTTTTTTTCCTTCCTGACAGGAGTTCCTCCATATCTTTTTCACAGATTTTGCTCTTCACTGGGCCTTCCAGGAAAGTCCTCTGCTGTCGTCTTTAATTTTCCGCTTCACAGTGCTTTAGTACTGTCCATCTAGCTTGCACAGGGCAAGTTTTTCTGTTACAGTCCTTTTTTCAGTGACTGGAATGAAGTTTGAGTTTCTTGGGTTTCAGATTTCTGTAAGAAAGCTCTAAAGCTCTAATATGAGGTCTTTGATCATATGCTCTTTACATTAGTCCTCAGTGTCATTCTAGTTTATCAATTAGAGATCACTGCAAAGCAGTTGTGCAACTGTGGGATAATTAGTCAGCCACGCTTTCTGTGAAGAAAAGGTGCAGAGCCATTGAGCCACCTGTTAGTTTCACTGAAGAAAGTTAGATTATGGAGTTTTGTTGTCTGTTAGCTTTTATTATTATTATTATTTTTCAGACAGGCTTAGATGAAAGTACTTGGGATGTCTGGTACTTAGCTCATATGTCATAGACTTCTTCATCTGCTATGTCTAAAGTCCCAAAGAGAAAACTTTATTATGTGCAGGGATTTTCTTTAGAAATGTTGAAGTGTTTTTGCTACCATTGGAATTGAAAGGTACAAAATTATACTCCCTCATGCTTTCATAGCATAAGACTAAAAATATGCAAAAGTCTCTTACGTGTTGGACCTTGGCTGTTCTGAAGAAATGGTGTCCCAGTGTTGTAGTGCACAAACTGCCTGAGAGCTACCTTTTGGGTGCTAATCAGAAGTACAAGTCTTACCCATAAAAATATCTTCCAAAACAAAAACAGAGGAGTACTTTAAGCTGGTTTATATTAATTTTTTAACTTGAATAAGCAACATACAAAGAATTCATTAGTTAAAGATGGTCTAGTACTTTATCATCTACTTTAAGAATAGTCGGAACAATGTCATGGTTTCCTGTAGAATCATTAAAAGGTGAAGTAGTTTGGATAGTGTTATGGGGTAATAACAATGGGTCTGAATAATGAAGTGGCCTTCACCAGCTGCAGAAACATACCCTAGCATAAATTCCGCTTTGATCTTTATTGAACTGATGGTCTTTATAAATAGAAGCTCTATTTTGTTTATTAGGGCTATGCAGGTAGGTTAAACTAGGGATGGAATGTGATGATCCTCGAGATCCCTTCCAATCCAAACCATTCTATGATTCTTCCCAGTACATTTTCTTTTGTATTTGGTTCTGCAATCAAATCCAAACCCTTCTCATTTTTCTTCCTTTACCTCAGTTGACTCCTGAAGTGTTCTTCACACATCTATGACTTGCTACCTCCTCATTCAGCACCTTCTGTTTTTTGGAAGGATGCATGGTTGGAAGACAGGAGACATGCAATGTCACTGTCAGGGTGTCACAATCACTTATGGAAGGGAGAAGCTGTTGTGTAGTGATCAGTCCATGAAAAATGCACTTAGCTTATTCACCTGTCTGCTGAAGAGCTGGGATGCATTTGAAAATAATCAAGGCAGGTGAAATCATTGGATAGTTTAGCTATCCTACTCTAGCAAGTCACTACCAAGTTTCATAGGCATATAGGTTGTTCTCCTCATTAATTTGGCTGAATATGTGACGTTGCAGTTAGAGCAGAATAGAACTGTGAAGATCAGAGTCAACATAAAAATTAGTCTGGTTACAAATAAATAACTGTTAACAACAGGTCTTATTAACTAATCAGATACTACCAGTATTTAATCTAGCTACTCTTTTTTTTTCTCTTTATTATCTCCTAGGTATGCTTTAATCAAATAAAAGTTAATAATTCCAGCGCATGAGAAACTGGGAAAAAGTATTTGTCCTGATTTGTGAAAAGTCAGACTAGATGATCTAATGATCCTTTCTGTTCCTAACTACTAGGACTCTTATCCTAGAGGTTGCTGTTGCAGTTGCTGTGAGCTGTAAAGTCACAAAAATAAGAGGTGTTTTGTCTCGTACTTCAGCAGTCTGCTTCTGCAAGATCACCTGATGACTTGGATGGAAATAATTTCTTACTGAATAAATAGTTTTGGCTTGAACTTCCACGCAGTATACTTACTACTTAACCATGGACTAAGATGAGCATGAAGCTTACATCTTTACTGGAGCATCTTTATGACCCAGAAGTCTGCACGTACAGTTGCAGAACTGTCAGAACCGACAGAACTTAGAGATTGCCATGTGTGGGGTACTGCAAGGATGAAGCATGTCGCAAGTCCCACGCTTAATGGACCTGTCATATAATTGGAAGAAACTTTCTCTTTTAAATGCCTCTTACCTTGATTGGCAGGTAATGTCATTGCTTTGACTGGAAGTCCCCAGTCAGTCAATCATGCATCATGTTGTAACACAGATTTTCCTTGATTTCCTGAAGTATATACAGGGTTCTGAGAGACTTTCGCTAGAGGCTTTATGACTGTACTTTTCAGTGACAGGTAACGTACCACAATTTATTTGGTTTCTCATAACTTTGAGAAGTCATTCTCTAGAATTTGTGGTTCTTCCCTCAACAGGCAGCACTAATGCGAGGACACAAAAATAGCTTCTTAGTGTTGTTCAGAGGCTTTGACAGCTGACTCTCAAATCAGAAGAACTTGCAGTTTATTGTATTGCAGCAGTGGGTAAACTGTTGAAGAAGACACAGTTCAAAAATAAGGAGCATTTCATGTTGAAAATATTAAAAATCATCTGAGTCTTTCTTCCTGAGAATGTCATCATATGACCTTTGGAGTTTCAGATGCTTTGCACTATGAAGTTGAATCTTAAATGACATACCTGACACATTTATGTGTTTATTTTTTCTCCACCCAAATAATTTTTGGCTTCTGATTCGTGGCACAGCACAGTCCTGTATGTATGAAAATTAGTACAAAAGGCAAGAAATAAAAATACTTGCTTATATTAACTGGATTAGTTTTGACTGTTTCAGATCACAGAATGGCCGGGGTTGGAAGGGACCTCAACGATCATGAATCTTCAACCCCCTGCCATGTGCAGGGCCACCAACCTTCCCACTCAATGCTAGACCAGGCCTCCCAGGGCCCCATCCAACCGGGCCTTGAGCACCTCCAGGGACAGGGCATCCGCAACCTCTCTGGGCAGCTGCTACAGCACCTCACCACTCTCTCTGTAAAGAACTTCCCTCTGATATCCAACCTAAATCTCCACTCCCTCAACTTAAAACCATTTCCTCTCATCCTGATGTTTCATTAGAGCCGAATGTCTGCCTGACTGAGGAACAGGAATGCTCCCAAACAGTTTCAGCCAGTTATTGAACAATGCAGCGAAGGAGAGAGCCTTTAATTATAGGTGGCAATGAATAAGTAATTCCATGATCCCGTGTTGAATTATACTGGGCGTATTGAGAACAATGCGCTGGTTTACTGTTGTTGATCACCTTCCTAATAGTATGGTATAAATCATAGAACAGTTACTTTTTTTTAGTGTTTTCCTTCTAAAAACATATTGCTTTAGTTGATGTGTATATTCTAATGAACAAACCAGGCTCATTAAGATAAAACAAACAAACTCTGAGAAGTTTCCAGAGTGTCATGAAATCCTATCAAAAGAGTGATTTAACTGAAAATAAAACTAATAATGCTGGTCTTTGGTCTGCCTCTAACCCTGAGACTTCAATTTCATTATATGTTCCTGAAAGTCTCTTCATTTTGAAATCTGGTGGCATCAAGTACTTGAGTGGAACAATAGAAAAGACTATTTTTTTTTTTTCCTTCTTTATCCAGAAGACCATTCCATCATCTTTTTTTTTTTTTTTTTAGTAGCAGTGAAGCTTTGGATATTGGTTTTACATACTCACATTTAACTGCCTGCTTGGCCTTTGGAAAGCAAAAAATACGTATAATTAAATTAGAGTGCTCCTGTTTGTCTTCAGGCTATATTAATTTCTCCAGAGAATGATCAGGGCAGTGCATCGGAATGATGATCAAATACTGTCAGGCCAATTTTTTTTTTTCTTTACCACTACCTTAGTATGGAAATACTCTAAACTGATTAAATAGTTCAGGATAAGAAAGTGGTAAAAATTATTCTCATGGTTTTAGTGTAATTATGTCAAGTCTTTAGTACTCAATTTTACAAATTTTAGTAGTCTTTTATAGCTCGTGGTCTCGTGTTCTTTCTTCTTTCCTTTGTATAATCACTCCTAACAGATCATTTGCCTTGCTCATCCTTACTTATGTGTAAATCTTCAATAAGCGTGTGAGATGCCTCGCAAAGTTGCATTAAAGAAATAATCAGAATGGATTTTGTTGGTTTTATTCACAAAGCAGGTGAAAACATGGAACGTGAATCTGAGATTGTGAATTAGCTAGGCCAGCGCTTAGAGAATTAGAAAATGCACCATAGGATAATTAACATTTTATGTTTTTCATGGTTATAAGTATTCAACTCATTGGTTTCCTTGTTAGGAAAGGCTTTGATAAGCTTTTCCAGTTCAAGCACATTGAGGACAGAAATTTCTTGATATTGTGCTTCAATTCATTAACTAATAGGTCTTATTTGGTTAAAAATTTGTAGTTAAAATGTCTCTTCTGAAAGTCTGTGCAAAAATAATGAGGCATTTATTCGTACATTAATTATGGATTGAAACTGTATCTCAGATTGGGAAGTGTCTTTCTTTTCATAATGTAGCCTGTAGGCTGCTGAGTTCTTCTTGGTTAGGGTAATGCAGAAAAATACTTTCCATTACTGTACAGATACTGTACTCAGTCAGTAATTAATGGCAACTTTCTGTTTGTGGTAGAGTTTATGGTGATATAACAGACACTGTATTGGGGTGAAGATTATCAACTCATTGACAAAGCACCAGAATCACAAATGAAATGCTGGAACAAATTGTTTAGCTTGTGTAAAAATGGAAGGTGGCTTTGTTGTTGTTTTAGCCTGCTACTTTGCTTACAGACACAGTGCAGTTGCTGAAGGGTGGTGGTATATTGAGATGATTAAAGTTGTATAATCTAACCATTAAAAAAAAAATCTTAAAGCATTTTAATATTCTTGATCCTTTCCTTCATGTATGCGTTTAATATTTTATCAAAAAGAGTAACAAAAAGTTCTTACTATGTGTGAAAAAAGAATAAGAAATTGAGTTAGCCCTTTTCAACTATCTAGAGTAAAAACTGTATGTTTCAAGATCTTTTTGAAGTTGGATCTTTCAGTATCTAATCTTATGAGTGTTAGTCTCTGTTAATTGGGCAGATACACAGATACCTGTGCAATAACATGAAATATATGAGAGAATTTTAAGAAGAAGCAAATTTTGGTTAAGTCAGTGAACCTTTTGGACTTTAAACGTGAGATCAAAATTACCTCTCATTGCCTAATTTTAACATTGTACCTCTTTCTCTGCAACCTACTTGTGAAAGAGACCACAAATATATTACCACATATTAGTTCTCATATATATTTTTGAACTAGAAAAACTTTATTAAAATTAAGCCAGATAATTCTTAATCTCACAGAATCTGTTTCAATTGAATTGTTATGCAGTGAAGAAGAGCGAAAGCCCAAGCTTTCACTTGATAATGAAGTCCAAACTGCAATCTCTGAAGCCTTAAATTCTAGGGAAACTGCTTTGTAAAAATAGAGGCCTACAGTTTATTTGCTCTACTTGATAATGCAATTTCTGAATTAGTGGGCATGTTTTGTTTTCATCCTTCAAATATGAGAGCAGCTTTAAGAGATGCACAAAGAATGGCGTGACTTGTTCATTTCACAAGCTTATACGAATCTAGGCAACTTCTCGCTTTTGAGCATGGAGGCTTTATGAAAGGAGATAATAAATCCTCTGTAAAACGGTATTGCAGCATGTGTGGCAGAGTGTATTCTGTTTGTTTGGGGTTGTTTTCAAACCACAGAAGTCGTTATTTTTCAAATGGCAGAAATAAAATACGGATGACTTTTTGTGTAGAAGATAACACAACCTTATGGACTTCCTAAATAGAGCCTGGAGATGCAGAACTTCATTTCTTGTAAATGTCAAAGCTAGTCTTACTCTCCCTGCACCAGGCTGTTCTGATATTCTGTGTTTGTGGTGACTGATACAGAGTACTTGGAAGAAAACGTCCTCTTCCCTTAAGCTAGACTGTGTAAGCACAAGGAAGCTGAATGTTAAACCGGGGGGAAATTTAGTTTGCACCTTTAAGAAACAGTGTTAATACTGTGTTAGACTCCAGATGCTCTTTATCATATAATCGTTATCATAAAAAGTCTTAATGTAAAAGATCCTAATAGAGTCCCACAGTGTCTCAGGAACAACCTGGACTGGCCTTTGCATTTAAATTAGAGAATAATTAGATCCAGGAGGAGAAAAAAATGGTGAAGTGCATTCTGCTTTTCTCCTCTAAGGGAAACACGCACACAGTCCCAAAACTATTAAATAGGCATTGTGAGAACATAGAATACATTTAACATTTTGGAATGAGAACTTATTTTATCATCCATAACTGTAAAAAAGTGTTGCGTTGTCCTTCATCTGTCCATAAGCTCTCCTCAAATGCTGAGTCAGAGTTAATCTGAAAACTAACTGGTAAGAAAAAGCACAAGAGCACCCAAAAAGTAGTCCTTTCACTGCCCGTGTCAACAGGCAGCAGCATAGTACCAGAGGAGGTTTAGGTTAGACATGAGGAAAAACTTTTTCTCTCTGAGAGTGGTCAGGCACTGGAATGGCTGCCCAAGGGAGGTGGTGGAGTCGCTGTCCCTGGCAGTGTTCAAGAGGCGTCTGGATGAGGAGCTGCAAGATCTGGTTTAGTGCTTGTGGTTCTGTGATTCTGTGTAGCAGTGCTAATGAGAAGACAGTTGGACTGGATGATCTTATAGGTCATTTCCAACCTTGTGATTCTATGGTAGTAACGTGTACACAGATTGTGTAAATTCTTGACTCCTTTTGGAAATGTAATAAAGCTGTCTATTAAGGAAAGTAGTGCTACAGTGAAAGACTTCATGAAAGAAGCCTCGTATGTAAGAAGAGTTGACTATTTGCCGCTAGATGTAACACTTCATAAAACTTAATTTTAGATTACAGACAGTAGTCGTTAAATTGCAGCGGCTTTTCCAACATTGGTGATTTTGTGGACATTGTTACCTTAAACACTGTTCTTCGTTAGCTTTGGAGAACGCCACCTGTTGCCTATGCCCTACTGTTATCTCCTGCCCTATCATACCTGTATGACACCTGCTGCACATTCCCTCATGAGGAAAGAAGCTAAGAATTGAAATAGGGTGGAAGCAGAGTTTAGGCTCTCTTCTCTCCGCATTGACTCCCATTGACAGCCTGACTTGCTGAAGATGAATCCCATACAACACAAGACTGTCTCTGCAGAAAGCGTGCCAATCAGAAGCACAGTTAAGCTGGTTTTCCTCAGAAGGTAGGACACTGAATGGTGCTTGAATAGAGCTGGTACTCAAAACTTGATGGAGCATTTAGAATGCCCTTTTCAGCAGTTTTGCAGAGAAATTTTGCTAGGCCCCATGAGTATAGATTCAGGCTATTTCTAGTGACCAAAGCTGTACAAAAAATAAAATGTACCTTTTGCATCTCTAAGCGTGGCTCACAGTTCATTATCTGTTTCACTGCTGATACTGGGAGAATCTGCTCAGCCTTTCCTGACATTGGGAGTTATAGAAGAGAAGCTTAAATATTTATGTCACCTTAAAGCATGAAGAAATTACTGCCTGTATCACCACCTGTATCCCATTTTGAGGAAGCAAAATGCAGAATCACAATACAAGTGTAGCACATTTTTGTGGTAACAAGCAATAGAAGATTTTGTGTGTCATGAAGTTGGAAGTGAGTGCTAATGCATGATTGTTACCACTGTGTTTTATAAATCTGTCTCTATTTTGTTCTTTTAGAAGTTATAATACTTTCAGATATTCACTGGTTTTCCTGAAGGTTGGGAGGTAGTTGTGTGTAGTCACCTGGAGCTGAAATATTTCCTTTTACTTGCCAGTAAAAGATTTATTCAGACATCCTCTCTGTAGTGAGAAAATAGCTTGTGTATGTGCCCTTAAAAAAAAAAAAAAAAAAGAGTCTGCTGAGAATATACCTATCTTTGTGTGACAGATAAATAGTTCCATAAGGATGAAGTTAAGGTTAACGTATTATAATGATTTTGTTATTTAAGCTACGGTTTAAGCCAAGGAAACTCCTGAAAACCTCTTGGAGATAGAAAAGATTTTATCCAGATGCATTTTTCCTTTTGAGATACCATTATGTGCCTAAGGTGATTGCCAAGTATCTCCTAATTGACATAGGGCATGGAACGTAATCATGCGAGAACAGAACATGCAAGATCACTCTGTGAATAGCTGTTCTGCTTAGTGCAATGGGATTCAGGAAGAAAATGAAACAGTTCCTCAGAATGCCCTCTGGAAAGAGCAGGCACTTCTTGAATATTCTCTGCACTGCCTGGGCAGTGTTTTAAGTGCCGGTGTTGAGCCTTCTCCCTCTATTTAATCTTATTACTTTTTACAGTGGTTTACATTAACAAAGTATTGTAACAATTGGCTGTGCCTCCTGAGTTCAGGAGCACTTTATTGAGGTTGACAGAAGCTTTCATTTTTAAACACATTTCTATAAAGTGAACAAAGTCTGGAACACCGTATTTGGCAGTTTCCTCTCATGCTACCATTTTGTTCCAAATGAAATATGACAACACAATAGCTTGCGGTAATTACAGTAATTGACTTCAGAGAGTTCAAGATGATCATGTAATTAGCTGCTTTATGGGAGAGAGATCACCACCATCTCCCTGTTTCCACGCTTCTGTGGTCTTCAAAGGTATTATATACAGGTCTACAATCCACTTCTACCTGAATTCTAAATACAGTTCACAACGCTGACTTGTGAATTTAAAAACAAAATCTAACTGCCGTAAGGAAAAAATGAACTGCCCTTCCTCAACTAGGAAACGTTGTCATGTTGGTGCTCTTGCAGAGCCAGCACATGATGAGAGAGGTTGTAGTTGGCAGAGAGATAATTCATTTTAAAATGTCTCTTTTACTAAGGAATTGCAGGTAATTTCAAGAGAATAAATTAGATGCCATAAAGGATCTTTACTGATGTCTTTTCAAACTTTCTATGGGAGAAGGAGAGGGCAAATAGAGACTATGGAGAATTTTTACATAAGCTGTGAATGAAACGCATAAAGCTCTAATTGTTAGGAAGACACTGTGCTCTAAGTGGTTCACGTATAATAGGATCATTTCTATGCAGCTTCAATAGAACATTCTTCCATTTTCTGGTAAACAGGCTTGTGTGCATGGCAGACAATTTGTGTTTCATGCCTGCAAAACCATTTTGCAAAGAAAGATCGCCACTGAAAGAGATCACAATAGAAACAAAGTCTTGTGAGTTTTACTCAGCTGACTGTTAGTTAGAAAAGAAAAAAAGGATTTCTAGGATACATGCAGTAGTAGTAAAGCTTTAATTTTTGACATAGCTAAATATATGAAACCTGTCAAAATGAGATTATTATGGATATACACAGCTTTGGAAGCTTGAGATACAAGTTTTCACTTTTTGTATCCTGTTTCAAAACAGGAGACATCAAAGCTAAAAAACAAAACTTCAAAACATAAAATAAATCACTTAAAGGGTAATAAGACACCTGAAGCACAGTATGAGTTAGATTCATGTCTTCTAGTTAATGTTAATACATAGGAAAGACATTCTAAGCTATGTATTCTAATTAAAATCCCTAGTTTGTTCATACCCATTTAGTACTGCGTTAGTATTTGTGATAAATGCCCAGAAGAAATATGAGCATCTTGATCCAGTGGTGAAACAGGAGATTGGGCCATATAGGCTCTTCTAATTTTTCTTTTTCTGATCTAAATTATATTATGATTCAATGATTAACCTCTGTTATCCTCTTAATTCAAGATTATATTTTCTGAATTCAGACTTGAGCATAATTAGCATTAATCACTTCTGTGATCCATGGTAATTAATTGTGTGATTCTGGTCCAGCCCACTTGTCAAGTAAAATGTTAACACAACCACTGCAAGCTTTGGCTTGTATCAGTCTGTGTGATTCGTCCACCTACAGAGACATTCCTTGCAGTAAGCGACACTTGAAGCCCTTGTCGTTGCCATGGGGAAAAATGAGTAGAAAGAAAAGATGGAAATTTCCTAGGTAGTAGGGAGGTTTCACTTGAACACGGCTGTTTCAGCACATGGAGTAGCTCATAGCATCGTTGTTACTTGGTGTGCAGGCACACAGATACTGCTGGTTTGTTCTTTCCACAAATGAGAAAACCAGCATGCATTGGCCAGTACAGATCATAAAAATCCAGGTTTGGGTGAACCTACCTCACCATCTGTGAACCAGTTGTTCTTTCAGATCATGCAGTGTGAATTAGCACTTGACTCTCATATGATCTTAAAAGGGTTCGAAGGCGTAGCCAAGTCAGAATTTCTGTACGAAATATGTAGCAGAGCAGTTAGCTAAGCAAGAACATCTACAGCTTTTAAAAAGTGGCACCACAAGAGTTAGAAAATGAAAAGTGAAATCCTTTTCAAAGTGATAAATGCTCTGAAGCCTGCATTAAACAACCTCTCAAGGGACTTAAAAAATAATATATATTACAGAGAGAGAGAGAAAATACAGGAAGTCTTAAGGGAGGAAGGTTGATTTTCTAACTAATGTTAATTTATGTTGCATTTGCCTTCAAGTTTAAAGTTTCAATGATGTCTTGATCTGCTGATTAGGATTTTGATGATGTGTTAGCTGTGAACAACTGCATGAGAACTTTTTTCAGATATAGTTTCAAACGGACATCTGTGTATTCAAAAAATAGAAAAGCAACATTTTTTGGTCATTTGAACTCATTTAATAAGCTTTCTTTCAACGTAACGATTGCCCAAATGAACCATTTTTATTAGTGTTGCAAATGATCTGCAATACAATCATAATATTGTTTCTCAGCCATCTGGGACTGTTACTTTTTATTCTCCATTTTCCTGTGGGCATATAGCATTATTTTTTTCCTTGGCTGTTTTTGTGACTTCATCCTTCCTGTGTGTAAAGAAATTATTTTTATCAAATGGGGCTTATCATTATTGGCAAAGCATGGGGCTGTTATGCTATAACCAACCATTACAAGATCTAACCACTTCTTTTTCTATTGTATTATAAATCACAGGGCCATGTAACCAAACTCAAAGCATGATTTCCTTAACTGCTGAACTTCTTTGGAACGGTTATTTTCCTGCATAGTGGTTGCATTTCTGAACTTCTCCAACTCACATTTGGAAGTCACTGGAAAACATCAGGGCAGTCTTTGGGCAGAGTAACTCTGCTTGGTTTTACTGTAGTAATCAACCACTGTGAGAGGTACCTAAATATTTAAATACCTCAAAATGCCTCTGTAGTTTGTTGTACAGTAAAAACAGTGATGGTAATTTGTGAGAGATCTCTTATGATTCTAATTACCTGATTTCTATCTTTTGCTGACTAATTTTAAGCCTGCTCGGAAAGCTGTCAATCTTTCTTGTGTAGCCTCCTAGGTAGCCCCCCTGACTCAGTGAAACTGATTATTGGAGTGCAAATATGTATCCAGAGTAACTTCTTCTCAACACCTTTGCCTTCAAACAATGTGATTTTATTAAACACTGTTCTGGTGTGTGGTGATCCTTAGGTAGTCTTGCCATTACTGCACATCCAATTAGTCAAAAAACAAAGCCATGTTTATATGCTGTTTAGAATATTAACCTTTATTGTCAGTTGCTTTATAATATGACAACATGTATTTGTTTTTCGTATACTTTTACTTTTCTCACTGTCTGTGTTGCACATCTGCTAGAGCCTCCCTGTATTTCTGGGATAATTTTCAGAATGAACAGGGGAGCCTAATCAACTTTAACTAAACCAGCCATTACTTCACATATCTCTGTGGTTCTCCTTTCCAAGAAACCACAAGTGGTTTTCATGCTGGAGACAAAATATTTTCAGCCAGCTGAAAGCTGAATCTAGCACAGTAAGTGTGGGAGGCATGTGCTGGAAGGGCATTTTGCATTTGTATTAGTGTGCACAGGCTCCACAGGTCCGAATTAAAGCCAGCTGTCAAGGAGGTGGTTTGGCAGAGCTCACCGCTGCCATATAGAACCAGGCTGCTGTAACAGGAGGTAGTCTGGGCAAGTCCAAAAAGGATTAGCCCAAGCGCCTTCCATTTTCTCCTTTTGGAATGGATGAGCATGGTAAAGCAGTTATTTCCTGTGGTTACTTGTTATATGCAATTATGCCAGTTGTGCAGATTATATTTTTTCTTCCAAGAAAGCCGACACAGGTCACTGCTTGGCTTATATTGTTTTGTGTGTGTATGTTGTGGTGGTTGGGTTTTTTTGTTTGTTTGTTTCTTTATCTGTTTGATTATTTCTTTTTTCTTTAACACCTCATAATGGTGTGTAACAGAGCTTTTCTGCTTCCCCATCATCTAATTCCTTCTGCTCTGAAAAACCGTGTGTACCATGACAGAAACAAGCTGGCTGGCATTTTGGTCATACTCTTTGATTGTCCTAGATTTGCCATGGTGAAGTTACAATTTCAGTGTATTTTAGATCCTTCTGGAAGCTGAAGAGCCTTAGGGATAAAATTATTTATAGGTATATTGTGTTCCCATGCCCAGAGCTGGTGGTGGGTCCTCTGTCAGCAGAGGTGGGGGCTGCCCCAGTTCCAGACCCCAGCAGGACGTGATTAGCCCAGGGAAGTGTATTTTGGAAAGGGTGCAGTGGGGCAGCAGTGAGGGAACAGGTGTGAGCAGCCCTGAGGTGAGAGAAGGAGGGCAGGAGGTGCAGCAGATTCGTGGCAGCACCTTTGAGACTGCTTAAATCACAAACTGAAAGAAAAACATTTCACAAGTCCTGAAACACCTTATTTTTGCATTTGATTTTTTAAATACATTTTGAAAAACATATACCTGCATTCCAGGATACTTTTTTTTTTTTTTTTTTAAATTTCACAGGTTACATTATTTTTGAATTTGAATCTCAGTTAAAAGAATTTGAACCTGCCACAAGTATCTGTGTGGCTTCAGCTGCTTCACATGTGAATTTTTTCTCTATAGAAACAGTTCTCTTGAAAATTTTCAGCCAGCTTTCCTTTCACTCATCTTTTGGCAACCCAAACTGGAATTCTAAAGTAACTTTTGAAAAACAGTTCTAAAATGTAACTGATTTTTCTAGACAACTAAGTAAGTCAAAAATGTGGAATCTCTAAAGCATTTGTGGCCGTATCTACAGGGCTTTAATGTTTCTCTCTCCGAAGTCTAAAAGAGAAAATTTCTAAAAGAAAATTTAATTAATCCATTGACATCAGCTAGGTCTAGCAGCCTTAGTCCTTACAGCTTAACAAATGTAGGGAACTACATCAAAGGCACAACACCTTTTGCTATTGATTTTGGTTTAGCTCTTTCCATTTGAAACAAGTGTTCAACACATAGCACTCTTCTGATTGCTGAAACACGTTGATCTAAAAGGACAAAAAGATCGCACAAGTTATGGGCAAGTATCAGCAATAGAAGAGAATACTTTTTCTTTGATTTATTTCATTATGCAGCTGTGAACAACATGGACTCCAATCTCCTTCTGTCCTGGTTATATCAGTATTCCATACCATGACATCATGCGGCAGGCTGTTGGGTGTAGAGATATTGGGCTCCGTGGAGCTGTATTTCCTAGTCTCATGCTCTCTAG
Organism: Perdix hodgsoniae; assembly: GCA_035772895.1. Classification (NCBI taxonomy): domain Eukaryota; kingdom Metazoa; phylum Chordata; class Aves; order Galliformes; family Phasianidae; genus Perdix; species Perdix hodgsoniae. Next base: position 12,275,983 of record JAPSGF010000014.1, on the reverse strand, counting down.
CAGTTTCACGTGAGTTCTCATTCTCTAAGAGGAACATACATAAGATGTCCTACATCTCCCAAGGGTCTCCACATGATCTACGATTCTGTGTGATGGGGGTAAGGTGGCTTCCAAATTCCAGCCGCACAATGAGCAGCAGCAGCATAGTCGTAGCCGTCCTCCCTCTCTTCCATTTCAGTTATTAATTGTAACTCCTTCTTATTATTTTCTTACATTCTTTTAACATTTGTAAATTTGCTATCCCTCCTTATCTGAAATAGGTTGTTTTTCTTTCCTTCCCCTCAAAAAGGGAGAAAGGGCCTTCTTGTTCTGTTGCACTTGAAACCACAACACGTTTGAAACGCTATTACTAGAGAAAAGCATGTCAACAACAACAACAAAAAAACATAATAGGATTCTGTTGTGGGTTTATTTGTCAGTGTTTTGTTGTTTGTGTTTGTTTCATCACCAGGTAAAATGTTCCTACCTTTTAGTTTCATAGGTATTCCAGTGCTGGCCTTGATGCTCGCTGTATGAATTGTGGCTCTGGTAGCAGTGCATTTCCACAAGGAGACAAGGTGATAACTCTTCTGACTGTTGTCTTTTTTTTTTCTTTTTTTTTTTTTTTTTGTCCCAGGAATAAATCTGGTGGGATGGATGTGTAAAAAATATCATTGGATCAATGTCTTTACAGGCAGAAAAAAATGGCCACACAGAGAAGGATGTTTGTTTGTTTTTCCCCTATTTTGGAAAATATTCTTTCATGTTAGCTGTGGATTGTGTAGTCTACATGAAGTAAAATGCAAAGGAAAAAGTAGAAGGAAAATGCAGCAATCTAGGGAAGTCAAGTTTTGAATTATAGCATCTCATAAAAGATGCAATAAAAACTGGGGCAATGGTATAAAAACAGGAAGAAACTGTCTCTTTCCTGAAGAGATTTTAATATTGGGTTCCAATCCTGCAAAGAAATATACAACTCCTAAACTTAATACATAAGTTATTGAAGTCATCAGAATTCCAGGACTGTGAACTGAAATCTTTATTGCCAGAATATTACATCTGTAGGGATGAATGTCCTGTTGAAGTTTATGTGAGTTTATAATGTAAAGAACTAATGTTAACAGGGCCTGTGTGTACAATCAAGGTTACATACACCAGTTTATGGACTGAGGGTCTAGAATCATATATGAGGCAGAAAGTAGCTGCTATGATCTCAAGTTAATTCTTTTTGAATATCGGTATCTGTCTTATCAAGCTTTTCAGACTTGAATTGAGCATTTTGTTGTTTTACTCTGGCTCCTCATTTTCTCTCCATTAGTCATCTTAACTATAGACACTGTACTTTTTTCAAGTTGCTCAATTTGGGGGAAAAATTGTAATACAGTCAAATCTCTTGATTGCAGAACATTAATTTCCCAAGCACAAATCAAACACTGCTCCCATAAAATTCATCATGCAACACTTGATTGAAAATTGTCTTTTTCATTTACTTGTTTTTCCATTGGAGAACAGTTTGTCTGTTGCAGTACTTTGATTTCTTCCTGCTCTCTTACAACTTGTTTGGTAGTGTTTTTGAATGTCTTTGTCCTGTTAAACATATAACCCAAAGAGATCTACCTCACTTGTTTTAATTCCTAACATTCGTTTAAATTACGATGTTAACAAGTTCCTCTGCTTAGCTTGAGGTCCATATTTCAGTACATTTTACTTAAGCAATACTATGTTTACTGGCATTGATGTTTGATCCAGTCTGTGCTGTTAGGCTGCACTGGTGGCCCTCTTGACAAAGGTGAAATTAGCATATTACAAGTCTATTTCATGTTATGTTAAATCTCCTAAATTCCTTCATTGGTGTGTCTTGACAAAGGCTGTGTTTCTGATGCCTGGTTACGCATTGTTGGCTTCTGCAAAGGCTTGGCTAGTGTTCTGGTGTCAGGGCCAAGGTACGGCAAAAGTTAGTCTAAGTGGCCACTGGCAGAATCCCTGAGACTGCAATTGTTTGGATTAGGAAAAAGCTTGCCTTTGCCATTTTTTAGCAGTGGTGTAGATCCCAGTGTGTCATCAAAGTGCATAGTACACTTGCAAGCAGAATGTCACCACATAAAGACAAAAATGAAATAACTGAGTGAAGCTGAGAATAAGAGGTATTTGATCTAAAAATCTGTCACTTTAGATGTGTTGATATTGCAGCCTTTTAGTACAAGTACCTGGGGAGATAGTGGAAGGAGAGTTACAGGAGAGGGGGAAGTCATCAAGTGAAGCCTGTAGGAGTTGCACCTGCTCTTGCCATTTATCAATCTGTGAAGACTGCAGGAGAGGAGTTCCAGCATCATGATGCTGGGTTGGAATTTGGCAATGTAAGCAGATGTTATCTTATACCTAACAAAGAGAGGATTATGAATGTGACAAGACTAGGCATACAGGATAAAGTAATCTTTTGAAAGACTGCAGTCTAGAAATGCATACCTTCTAACAAAGAAGCAATGGCTGTATTTTTCATCACATTTTTTTTAACTCATTTTAAGCATCTGTTGAATTTTTGACATGAGACTCAATGTACGCTGCAAGCTAACATCTCCAAATAAACTGAAGTCAAAACTGAAGGTACTTCAAGTACACAAGTAGTTCAAGTGCTACTTCACAACTTCTCTTTTTCCCACCAATCTGCCTTTTTACTTGCACAGACATACTTTCGATGCCACAAGAGAGCCTGTAAAGGTACCATACAGAAAGTTCTCCAGGAGTAGCAGGTCTGTAGGAGTGCAGATGCGCTCTTAGAAAACAAGTCTGATCTCATGCATGGGGATCTGATTCTTTCTGTATAGAAAAGATAGAATCTTAAAAACACTAATGGAGACATTGTCAAGGAGTAGGCTGATACTTCAAGGCAATGAAAGTTAGGAGATTTGGGGCTATTAACGTACATCTATTATTTATCTTGTGAGGAAAAGGGATACACTTCAGATCATAACATTCAATAAAGGACCAACAAAGCATACTGAATTACTTGTCTTAGATTCAGTTGCTTTTAAAGTCTATTTCTTCTTAGATCACTTTCCTAGCATAATATAAAATACAGCTCTGTTATTAGCCCTGTTGTTTTCTGTTAATAGTCCTTTTATGGTAATCCTATTCCATATGCAAAGGCCTTCAATCACTTCTTACATAATAGATGAGCAATGTACTTGTTGCACAGTTGGTTTGTCTAGTTATGATTAATAGATCTGTGGACTCTAAACCCCATGTCTTTTGAGTCATGGTTTAATAGTGCAGTGTTTACTTTTGCCATTTGTTCAGATTCTGCCAAAGCAATTTTGGACTGAAGGAGACAAGTTCAAGTTTAAATCCCTTTAGCTGTGTTAAAAGAGTGAACCAAACTGAAGGCACAAAGCAGTAGGTCTTATCCTAGGAGGTGAATTTATCTCAAAAAAGCCCCCAGTCCAAATCAGATCACAGGGGCCAGAGCCCTTGAGGATGCCACTCTGAGCAGCACAACACTGCTACCTAAAGCCGTGGCCTGCAGCCAGTCAGGCTCAGGCTCTGGCTGGAGCTACGTGGTGGGGTATCTCTTTCCAGTTCCATCTCCTCTCGGCTGCTTTCAGGTTTCCTGAAACAGACCAAGACTTGGCTTCTCTTCTGCCTCGCTGAGCACTGAACTGTCTCTGATGCTTAGGTGCTGAGGCTGCGAGGCCATAGGGAGCAGTCCTGCTCCTGCTACTCCCAACACGTATGTACTTTTTTTAGCACTGGTTCCCAGGTTCTTCTCCCTTTTTGAGTAGGCTGTTGGCTCTTCTATATTAACTGATTCCTGGTCTCAAACTCATCATGTGGAAGCCAGCTCTAGTCACCAGTGAGGCTAAACCCCATTTCTGTAGAGACAGCTTGTGTTTTTGCCATAATTGTGAAGTAAGGTTGGCAGTGTCAGCATATATTTCACATTTATGTTATGGCAGTTTCTTCTACTAAGAACATTTTGTGAGGTTATCTTTGGTCTTATGTCAGTGTCGTTAGTAGAAGAGACAAAACTTGCTTAGCAGATTGCCCTAGTTTTATGTAGAAAAGCCCTTTAAATGCTGTCTTCTCCTGTGGCAGACCTGCTTATTCAGTTATAAGGTTTACCCCTACATAAAATAAGCTTTCTTTTTCACAGAATTACAGAATCAGCAAGGTTGGAAAAGACCTACAAGGTCATCCAGTCCAACCATCCACCTATCTCCAATAGTACTCACTAAACCATGTCCCTCATCACAAAATCCATCTGTTCCTTGAACACCTCCAGGGTCAGTGACTCCACTACCTCCCTGGGCAGCCCATTCCAGTGCTTGACCACTCTTTCAGAAAAGTAGTACTTCCTAATGTCCAGCCTAAATCTCCCCTGGCACAGCTTGAAGATATTTCCTCTAGTCCTATCACCAGTTACACGAGAAAAGAGGCCAATCCCTCACTACAACCTCCCTTCAGGTAGTTATAGAGAGCAATAAAGTCTCCCTGAGCCTCCTCTTCTCCAGACTGAACAATCCCAGCTCTTTCATCTGCTCCTCATAAATCCTGCATTCCAGACCCCTCACCAACTTTGTTGCCCTTCTTTTTGTGTGATGATAATTAGATTTGTAAGGCTCCAACTGGTGCATGAATAGTACAGCTGCAAGGTGCAGCCTGTGATTATTTGGGAAGGAGACTACCCCTCTAACATATAGTTTATTTTAATTTTATTACAATAATAAAAGATTTGTACTGTCAGGTATAGGTGCCTATATGATCTTCAGTAGCTCTCCATTTCTAGCTGTTTTGATTTTCTGGGTGGAAGGAGAGAAAATTACAAAGTGAGAAAAGAAAAATAGGAAAGGGAATGGGAAAAACAGGGAAAGCAAAGCATGACATCCATTTCAACATTAAGTTGAAAGGGTTGACATTTCTGTTCAGTAATTAAATTCTTATTTTTGTTGGACAGAAAGGGGAGGATATTATCATTCCTCTTAATACCTGTTTGGATGGTGCACATTATCCAGCTTTGTGCTCTGGACTGTGCCTTAGTCTGTGCTACGACCTAAACAATCTGCATACTTAAATAACAGATAAGGAGGACAGAGTGGTAAAAATCTAGAAGAAATAAGCTGAATCCATGGAGGGTTTAGAAAAATGCCAAGGTTCATACTGTTACCAAGGTATTTCTGTACTGATTCTTGTTTGGCACAGAATAAAGACACAGCTAAAGAGCTACTGCTGTTTAGTGGTAATATCAGGAACACAGTGTTCACCGAGGGATCTGGTCATAGCCAAGGCTTAGGTTATAAGAACAGTTCCTGCTTTTGCTGATAAATGTTTCTCAAGCTCATTTTGCATATAGTGTGCAGAAGTATATTTTTTGCTTATAGAAGCGATGAATTTCTGTCTCAACAAAGAAGACTTTATTTCAACCTTGGTGTCATAAAACAATAACATAATCACCTGCCACTCAACATAGAAAGGCCATATTTGCTACATCCACCGTGAATGACGAGCTTACTCAATGGGATAGCAGTTCTTACAAAATATCATTGCATCTAAATCAGCCAGACTCTGCCTATTACAATAATTGGCTTTAGGGTGGGAAATAACTTCATTACAGCAGTACCAATATTTACAAACATCAGTAGTATATTTATGATTGGCCAAATTAGTGTAACTATTTTAATGCTATAATAATTGGGTATCCAAGTACTACTAAAGTGGTTGATGTTTCTGTAGGCAGCTCAGCAATTAAATTCCAGACAGCAGATTCCAGACGACTCAAATTATCATTCTTCTGGATGTAAGGATGAGAAATAAATAGCAAGGTGTAATGTTTGTAAGAAAATCCTCAAAAGCATTTTAACTGAGGCACTAGAAGGAGACTCAATAACGTGATCTGCCTGTTCTTGTGTTGGGAGTGCCGGCGTGGTCCAGGGATTGCAGAAGGTTGTCATCTTTTATGCTAGGACTTGGGCACCACAACTGATATGACTGTGAGAAATTCATTTTTCTTTTGCACATGTGCTTGATGTTGCTCAAGTTTGCCCCTGTTGTCAATTGTAGAGGCACTATCTTATCTGTGTACAAAGTGTTGAGAGAAACAAGTTTGAATCATAAGCTGCAAACTTTTGCATAGAACTAGCTGAAATTTCCTTTTGAAAGGAAAAATCAAAATGCCAAGTTTCATAACCTAGGCAGAATGTTCCACCAAAAAGTCTCCCACCTCAGCCCTTTAGGAATTCAAAGAATTAGAAGAGTAATGACAGCAATGAATAGCGCTGCCTGGTCCCATTCTGCTGTCTGATGTGAAAGAGGTTTCACAGGGAGTTTAATTTCCTTTTACTCTGGGCATACTTGTCTCCCTTCTCTTTGTTGGGTAATGCTGGCACTTTTATTAATTGAAACCAAGTTGCTTGTACTTAATTGGCTATATGTGCTATTTGCTTAGAGGAGTGGTCAGATTTGTAATGTGTTGACTTTATGGCACACTGGATTTTTTTTAATATAGCTAACATAACTTAAGTTCACACAGCAATCCTGCTCGTTGATCTTAAAATTCTAATAAACTGCAAAGAAAATAGTTAATTTTCATACGGTATAATGCCTGATTAAACATCAAATCTTAGTTTTATGCTAGGTAAGCTTCCTGTGTGTGTCAGGTAAGACTTGGCCCTACTTTGAAGAGGAGTACAGAGGCATAGAGCCTCATTTCTACTCCTTTCTCCTTTTTTTTTTTTTTTTTCTTTTTGGAAGATGCTTCTTATTGATGTTCATCAAGCCTAAATGTGATTCTTTTATGCTAGTAAGGGTAAAACTCTCTTTCCATTAAATAATGTGATTAAATAATGCCTTGAATCTCTGTTATTTATGCTCTGATACATTTGCCAATTTTATCCATTTTCTCCCCAACTTCCCTGTAAGTGTTAGCACTTGGCATCACTGCAAAGAATGGTGCACCTGCTTTAGCCGTGCGCTGTGGTGACGAAGGAAACAAATTAACTGTTTTTCTGATACCAACTGTTTCCAGATGTCCTTATTAGTCCAATATTATCTGATTTAGGAAATGTAGCCCTGCTACTTTATTTAAATGCCACTGAATCTGTTTTTAAATCCATGGGGTGCCAGAAATATCCTGTTGTTACTCCCTCTGCACATTTTGCCAATCATACCTAAAATTGTTTTTGCGCATAGAATTGACAAGATTAGGTTTCAATTAGCTGTGTTTCTGGATTTTGATTGTAAGGGTAACACAATCTTTCTCCTTATGAGTTGGCCAGGTGTACTTCTGTATTTAGCATGCAGCAGTTCTTACGAAGGTGTAGTAGCTTGGAGTACAATTTTAATTATTTGACCAGCTTTGATTTGTTTAGACTTAACACAGCAATTCAGCACACACAAATATATTAGCACTAAAGGGAAGAAACAGCAGTAATTTCCTCTACCCTACTCTCAGTTCCACAAAGAATTCCATGGTAGCTTTTGTAAACCACATAGATAGGAAATGTACTTCCCCTTTTCCTCTACCCACCACCAAACAATCTCCCTAAATAAACTTAATCATTAGGGTTTTTTAATTCTGTAAATAATTTTGGTTTATTTTTGACCTAGAAGTTTCTTGGAAAGATTTATTTCATCCTGCAGTTGATGAACTGCACTGCTCAAGGATTTATTCCAGTTCTACCATGAACTTAGAAGAGATCTGCTCCGAGCGAAGATTATCTGCTATCTCCCTAATGCAGATTTTGCTCCTTCTCCCAAAGTATTTGGTGCCAAGGGCTGAAGAGACATCTTAGTGAAATAGGCGGTCCTCACATCCAGTCCAACAGAAGCATCTATATTCTTATTTGTTGCTGTTAAACAGCATTATTTTCCCTGAATTTATGGAATATGAGAACAGATAGAGGAACCGATCCCATGTATGTCGTCGTAACTTCATCTAGTTGTTGACACAGACTGAAAACTACCTGGCTGGCTGTTGTAGGAAACGTAATGCCTTATTATTCCTAGGTAGATGTGAGTGTACATGCTAAGAAGGCTTGCCATTAACAGTTGAATGAACGGAGGACTTATGGTGCAGAGGTTTGGGAAGAAAACAGAAACATGCAAGAGCCAACTAGTTTGCTCTTAGTTTTGATGAATGCTCTTCAGCTCTGAGATTTGAATGTTCTGTTCACTGTTCTGTATGCATTGTCAGTGGAACTTTGCTAGAGAAATGTGGTGCTAAGGAGAGTGCTAAGGATACTTTTCTCTGTGGTTCAGGCAACCCATCACAATGTTCTCATTTTAAACACTGGCAATTTTCTTTTTCAAAAAAACTGTACCTAAAACTTTTGTGGCTTGTCTTCTCAGTCATGTTGAAAGCAATCGTATCATCCTTGTCCCCAAAATACAACTCTGCAATTTGCTGTCAGTGTCTCCAGTCAAAATATTCTCCATGCTGTAAGGAGGCCAGTAAAGGTTTAAACTTGGGTAAAGGATTGCCCATTTCCTTTTTTTGTTTGAGAAAGTGACACTCTTCAGCAATACTGTGCATGGCTCACGGTGACTGAGATTAAACTGAAAATGAAAATAAATGGTTTATTTAAGATCTTGGCTTTTCCTATTTATTCTACCTTGATTCTTTGCATTTTTGGATTTCACAATATTTTTTTTGTTTGTTTTTTAATTCCAAGTTGGACTTATATTCTCGCTTTATGCCTGAACTTTGTGTCCAGTAAAACCTTCCACTTCCATCAAATTATAAATCTGAATGCCTGAATTCTTCTTAAGTGATTCCTAACACTAACGTTATACACATGCATCTAAATTTCAGTTAAGGTGATCTCGAAAGGGATCGATAATAGTTTGGTTAGAAATTATAGGAGCTTTATCTTTGTTGCCAGTGCTTTGAGTTACATTGCCGATGAGACCTTTAAGGGAAAGAAAATCTTTGTAAAATCACACGGCTTGTGTAACTTTGGGTATTCTCTTGAGTTACTGCTTCCTCTAGCTGAGAAAAGAAGTGGTTTCATTTTACTATGTTATTTTGTTGTATGAGAGGAGTTTGATCATTCTTTCTATACAAGAATGTTATCTTTTCTGAGGTGATATCTGTATCAGAATACAATGATGTGGTGGCATAGGACAGATTGGACTTTGTAGAGAATGTCTGAAGAAGATGAAGAAGAGTAATGTGAGCTGTTTCTTCCACTGAAAAAAAAAACAAACAGCCAAAACAATTGGCAGTGGGAATGCAGCTGCTAGACAGTTGTTGCTTGTCTAATCTTTCTGACATGTCAAATTGCTCAGTCCGAGATGCATGAGTGCTCCAACAGATCTGTTCAAGAACATGTGTAAATTGCCGAGATGTAATTCAACTAATGGAGAAATAAAATAAAGAAGAATGAGGATACTAGTTTCTGTAGACATTGCCAACACTACTTTTTCTTTTTTTTTTTTTTTTTAATCTAATGCTATTACTGTAATAGGCAAGAGGCAGAGTTGATAGATTTACTTTCTTTACAGTTGTGGCTTAGGAAAGTTCAAGAAGTCAGCTGTCAGAGTCTGAGGCCCTCACAGGCTAGGGAATTTCAATTTCAAAGTATGAGAGATTGAAGTCTTGAAACAAAAGATCATCAAACACTAATAATTCCTGACTGTTGCTGGAGCTGTGAAGTGGGTAGGCAACAGTGCCTTTTTTTAAGGGCCAGTGAGTGTAACAGTGAATCTTGCACTCAATTCTGTTGGGCAAAGGAAGGATAATACGAGGCAACTCAGATAAGAATGAAAAAAGTACTTAAAGCCATCGGGAAACCAAAACAAAATGTGAATGCCCACAAAACTGCTTTCAAACTAATGGGAGAAGTTCTGTGAGAACTGCTCAATCTCATTTCCAAAGCAAGACTTTTCTAGTAAGTCTTATTTCAAAGCAAAGTGTAGTGAAACACGTAGCCTCCCTCAGCTCTGTGGTAGCATGTGATGTGTCGGCAGCCAACAGTAAAATATATTCAGTTTAGTACATGTATTAAATGTGAGTATACTGCAATACCTGTGACATTTATGCATTTTATGATTAAACTACATAAAAGTAATATTAGGCAGACCAAAAATCTGAATTTTCACCCTTGAATGATATCTAAAATTCAACTCGAATTACTTAAGAAATTTTGTCCTTCCTTTACTAGACTTTGCTAAATGTATTTTCCAGCAAAGAAGCAATTTGTCACAAAAACTGCAAAACTTTCAATATGGTCACCTTTAAATCTTCTTTGTTGCTGCTTTCCAAGACAAGCTTTTTCAGCCTTTAGATTTAGTTTGCAGATTTGTTTGCAGATTTAGTAGATTTACTCTGTTACCAGATGTATTATGTTGCATTTGGCTGTATTAAAATGCATTTTTTAGGTTGCAAGTGAGTCAGATCTCCCTGTAATAGTAACTCCCTTTCTACTTACACTGCAAAAAGATTTGTGGCAACAAGAAACTTTTCCAGTTTAAAATAAAAATAAAAAATCATGATATCATTTTACTGCTGATAGAAATCTAAAATGATGCAGGGCCAGCTCTTTCTTTTTATGTCTGGAAAGGGACTGGCTCTTTGGTTTCTGCGTATGAACAACTGCACCTTGAAGTCAGTCATTTGGCCAGTTTGTTAGTACGCCATGTTTACATCATGCAGTGGACATTTCTACTAAAAAGTTGAAAGACAAGACATCATAACTTCTTCTGTAATGGCCCCAAGTTGCTTAAATAAATAGAATAGTAAGACAATAGACGTTTTTTTCTATGAAAACATGCTGAGTGGATTCTTTTTTCCCATTGCTGATGGTGTCCTAAACAAAACATTTAAGTGCTTTCTATGCCATTAACCAGACTCTTAAGTAACCTATAGTTCTCTATCTCGTATTAAAAACAATAAATAAAGATTGAAAGTCCTTGCATCTTTTAGAATTTCTTCAGTCTGTTGTCATTTTAGCAAAGAAAAAAAAAAAAAAAAAGCATTACTAATTTGGAAACTGTGTTTGTGAAAATCCTTTAATCTACCTTGGTTGATACATAAAACAATTGAATTCTAGCAAATGGTTCCCACTAGCTTGCTTTTGAGAGAAGATAATCTTTATATTCTATACGTGGCAATAAAAGATCCTTTCTTTGTTCTTGTGGCAACTTGATAGCCCTGCAGAGAACTAGATGCATTCATCTAAATTTGAGTTTGTTCAGAATAAATACTTCTCTCGAATTTCAAAAAGCTTTTTACTGTTTATCTCCTAAATTCTACTCCAGGACTTCATAGTTCTATCCTTAGCATGCTTTGGAAGCATCAGGTGCATTACATGAAACATAACTCTTTAATCTCCTTTGCAGGCAGTCAGGTAATCTTACAGTTAATATCATAATTTTGATTGAAATGTGCGTGGCTGGAGAGCAAGGAGAGTTTGCATGAGTTTCTTGAGCTTACTTTAAAAGAAAAAACAACAACAACAAAAACCCTTAACCTTCAGACCTGAGGTGATGTAGGATCCTCTTAACTTGTATGATACGTTTAAATGATAACATGGAAACATTTCCAAGATATATGTGAATTAATGCCACCTTGCACTAAACAATTGTTTGAAGAATTTGTTGTATTTTGTTCTATGGGTTGTGTGGTTTGAATGGCAAAAGGTACCAACCAGTAGGAGTTGCTCTGAGTTTGCAAGAGGTGAATGTTATTCAAGATTCTCAGGACAGAAATTGGAAGAGCAGTTATGAGAGCTGTGTGGCTTCATCAAAGATCCATGGATGGACAGCAATAGGAATCCTCTGTTAACCTGAATTTGCCGTGGTTCATGGGAAGTGCATACATAATCACGCAGATGTACAGAACAGTGGCTTCTATGTTGTAAATGCATTGACACAAGGTGTATTTTGCTTCTCACTCTAAGTTTGAAGTGCTAACTTCTTTGACTAGTGAGGAAAATGTGCCAAAATGATGGTGAAACTTCTCCCCAGCACATTTAGTCACAGGTTGCTGTGGAAAAATAGCTTGCACACAGCACTGTGCTAATCTGGCTGTATTGTTCCCAAAATGAAGTTAGCTTAAGTACAGCCTGCAAGGCTACAGGGAGCTTGGATGTATTTCCAGTGTACTGCAAGTAGAGAGAAAGAGATGGTAATCAAAAGAAAAGAGGGTGCATCTGCTGTCTATCAGTAGATGGTCCCAAAACATCACAAAGGGCAAATTACTCGACAACTTTAATGAAGTGACTGACTTTATCTGGATAAAAAATATTTCGGCTCTATTTTCACTCTGTGAGTGAAAATCTGCAGCCATGTTTGTGTGATTGTTTCATTTTGAATGTATGGGCCTGATGTATTGAAGCACCAGCTCACATCTAAAATCAGTTGTGTTAAGACTGCACGCTAGGAATTTTTATTTAATCAAAATACTAATTTAAGAAAAAAAATGATAGTGGATTAATTAGAGACTACCAAACAGCAAGCAGACCACTTATTTTTTTTAAATGTTACCCCTGCCACAGATATCAAAGGGAGGCATTGCATTCATTTCTTTTTTTGCCCATTTATTGCATTTTCTTTTAGATTGGAGGCAAAAATAAAGCCCAAATTTTGCATGGCTTTATTCAAGACAGCATCATTGATCACTACCATGGTGTGGTAACTGTTGAGTCCCAGCCTGAACCACTGATTGAGCACCTGGGAACGGACCCGGGCAGCCCTGGGAGCACAGGTGAAGGCAAGTCATCTGTGTGACCAGAAGAGGTGGAACCTGGCTGCCCCCTCTTAGACCTCCTTTAAGGGCTGACTAACCTTGCAGAAGGGTCTCTGGTTGGAGAGTCCTCTCTTGTGGACTTTTCTCTCTGAGCCTACATTTTCAGAGAAAGGTGAGTACTTATCCTTTGTAACACCTTTCCATTGAGCTGGTCCCTGTGTTTTTATACTTTCTGTATCGCTATTGCAACAAATTGATCTCTCAGATTGTTATACATTGTTTTTGGGCTATTCTTTAAATTTGTTCAAGGAATTGAAAGAGCTGAAATAAGCCACTTTTAAAATATCTGAAATTAATAGTTTGGATGAACGACTATGTAATGCATCATTATGATCTTTCATTTTACTGCAGTGAGGACTGGTCAGGCAATCTTCATGTAGCTGTGATGCATCTTGTAGATGAGATGACAGAAGAGGAGTTCTTGTTTTTATTTTGGCCTAGCAGCATGCTTAGAAAATGGGGCAGAGTGTTGCTGGAGCATAGTCTAAATATGAAAATAGAGGCAACCAAAGAATGGTGGAGTTTTAAGTTGAGGGAGAGAAGGTTTAGGTTGGATGTTGGGGGAAATTCCTTACAGAGAGAGTGGTGAGGTGCTGGAACAGCTGCCCAGAGAGGTTGTGGATGCCCCATCCCTGGAGGTGTTTAAGGCCAGGTTGGATGGGGCCCTGGGCAGTCTGGTCTAGTATTAAATGGGGGGGTTGGTAGCTCTGCCTGTTGCAGAAGGGTTGGATCCTTGAAGTTTTTTTCAAACCTGGCCATTCTGTGAGTGTTGTCTGGGTTAGACCATCTCTGAAGTCCTTGCTGTTGGGTGGCAGAGATACAAGGACAGACCACAGAAAGAAACCTGCAGCGTTACTCCCCACACTCAGAAATGGTGAGTCACCATGAAAAAGCAGTCTCAGCAGTAACAATAAGTGCCAAGATTTATGAAGAGCTTTTTTGTCTGTCATTTGTGCCAAGAACAGTTTTGCTTTTCTCAGTTGTTGCAGTCTATTCAATAGCTTTTGAGGTGATTAAATCTATAATACTTAATTTACTTCTCCTTCCCCCCCATTATTTTTTCTGAACTGACTGCAGATAATGAAAGCCATCTTGCATACTTAGAAAGCAGAGGTTTGCAGAAATGTTTTTCATCTCAGTAATGCATATTTGAGGCCAGTCAGACTGAACATTTATTATGAGTTTTCTCATCCAAAATGTGTGCAGAATACGTGTAGTTGATCTGTGTATTTTGCATCACTTGCAATGAGTTTGTATGTGTTGATTGTATTTTAGGACAACGGTATTTAAACAGTGAACTTGTGAACAGCTGTAGTTCATTCCTTTGTGTATCAGTCCTACCGCTATTCGTTGCACATTCAAGCCCTCTGTGATACAGAGGATTTCTAGCAAAGAGATTTTTCTAGCCTTTGTAGTGCATCGAGTGCTTTCTAGCCCTATAAAGTATTGTATGTGAGCATAGCCCAAAAGAAACATGAAGTACTGCATTTTTCAACACTTTCACTCCATCAAATCCAATATCCTCATCTTTTGAGTGTTTTATGGAAGAAAAAAAAAAAACAGTGCATTTTTAGATGGATTGCACGAGAGCCCAGAATCACGTATTTATCCCAACAGAAGGCCTGCTTATGATTCCCTGCTTTGTGCATGCTGCAATTAGTGCAGCTAAACTGAAGCAGCTGTGGAATTGAAAAGAATTGTCTTCTTACTGCAGAATCTCCCAGAAAGTGCAGATTGTGGGAGGAAGATCCATCAGGGCACCACAATATGAGGACATAAAGCTATGAGAGAGAACATCCAAAGGAGGGGTTATCCTTGTGGGTCTCTTTTAATTCAGGCTATTTTCTATGTCTCTGGTTCTGTGGTCTTTGAATTGCTATCCACACTAACTCAAATCTGCTGCAGCAGGGAGTACAAAATGCGAGCGTGTATTTTGTGTAAATAAAACAGCAACCATGAGATGCACTGCGAGATGAGTGGTGCCCAAAGCTTTGGTGTATGTGAAATAATAAAAAATCCACTTTATGTTGGAAAAGCCTTCAGGTTCATAACTGTTGCATGAAGAAATTCCTGGTTAAATCTACAATGGTACAGATTTCTGTAGGCAATCAGAGCACTAAATCTATCTTCTCTGTCACCTTGATAAATACAATATTATGAGAAGATGAGGAAAATCTTTGGTAAAGACATTTTGCTTTTTTGAATGACATCTTTACATAGTTTTGTGATGTGTATCTTGGACTTGAGAGTATGTTGGTAACTACTGCTATGTAATCTTCAGAAATTCTGATTGTTTGCCTGTCGTCACTCTGTCAGCGGTGAATCTGTGTGATGTCAGCTAAGGTATTATAAAAGGGCATATTCAGACCAAATAGAAAGAGAAAGGAGAAGATAAGGATGGTCACAAGGAATTCATGATGTTGAAGACAAGGATCTGCCATCTACCTCCAAGAAATAGTGTCATCGCTAAGTTAAAATAAGAGAAACATTATTCTTTTTAGGTTTATAGACTTGAATTACTTTATGGCTAAGACTTAGCTGATAACACTGATAATATGGAATAATGTGTTTGCAGTAGGAATCGTGGGACTTTGATATTTAGTTAGTTCTGCCACTGATCTACTGTGTCAGACTTTGCCAGCACTGTCCTTCTGTATCTGCTATAAGAAAAGATGGGTGAGAAATTTTCTCCTAAAGATCTAGTAGTGTTTCAATGTACTGAAACTGTGAAGGTTGCATGGAATCACGGGTTAATGATTATTTGCAGCATTATTTTACAAGAAAGCATTTTTAATTCCATCTCTCATTATATTTTTTCATAATGAGTTTTGCATTTTGCTGTAAAAAAGTAAATATTTGCTGGGGATGAGTGTTTCCTGCCCCTCCAATAGGGGAATACTAATTCACTTTTCAAGGTTTGGTTAAACCGTCTTGTGTCTTCTGTGATGATAAGGCAGCTTGTGGCATTCGTGGTCAGCCATTAAATCACTTGCGTCACCCATATGTTGATGTAACACCACTGCGTGTAGATTTAAAATCAGTCTTAAACCAGTTATACTGTACATTTTGAATTGGTTGCTTCTGGGATTTTTCACATCTGTCTCTGTAGCATAAATTATCATCAGTAGGATTAACAAAAGTAACAGCAGAGAACAGGGGCTTAACTGTGCACCCTCTGAGTGTTATGTAGGCTGTGGTCCGAACAGCCTGGATGAATCTGATGCTAAGCAGTTACTGGCACTTGCTGTGCTGTTGCCAATCTGCCCTCATAATGGAAACGTGTGTGAATGTTGAAGGTGATGGGGCCATTCTCCCTGTCTGTTGTCCTGAGAAGATTTCATATATTCAATTAAGTAATAACAAAACAACAGCAACAAACTAGGAACTGTTTCAAGGATACAGAGAAATAGGGAAGAGAAATAAAGGTTCTACATACGTGCTCAGGCAGCCTGGACTCACAGGCAGGAGTTAACAGAATGAAAGAAGGATCATCTGTGGGTAAAATGTTATATGGGGATTAAGATGCGCAGGTTCATCTTTTGGCAAAGGCCTCAAGAGTGCAGCCAGCTTGTATGCTCTGTGCTCAGGGTGCCTCTGCAAATTTGAGATAGTAAAGTTCCTCTTCACTCACCCTTGGCTGGTATTGTCTGCAAGGAGTCTAAGCCTTTGGATGAGGAAGCTGCTGCTTCTGTACATTGTCGCATGCCATGTACTGTGCTATCCAGCTTCCAGAATAGTTAAGTCAGTGTTTCCACCTGATATGCTCAATGCTAGGTACATTTTGGATCAGTAATTTATCATAATTTTGTGGGATGGAAGGGAGTATCAGCAGACTTCTTGAATAGAGAGATTTGATTATTTTTTTTTCCCCTTTTCTTCAGGGTTAGCACTTCATATTATATATATTGCAAGGCAGAGAAATTGCTCACTTGACAGCTGTGGATAAAACATGAAAATTTAGATAATGTTTTAAATTCACCAGGGACAAACCTGCTTCAAGGTAATTTATAAATTAAACTAAATCCAAATATTGTCTCCTGGCATGTAACTGTAATTAGAAAACTCTCTCAAAGAGGAAAGAGAAGGCTGGTGTACAAATTATTTTGCAGCTAAAAATAGGAAGTCTACAAGTTGGGTGATACCAGGCAAATCATGTGTTGTATAAGCTTTTTTCATTTTGCATTTTAAAGTTTTTTTTCCTAGCTCACTAGCTTGACTGGCTTCAATCTTCCTATGTAGAAGTAAATGGGGAGGGAGTCATATTATGAAATGTTGAATTATTTGTGACTGCACAGTTTCTTCGCAGCAAATTTGATTTCAGACTTCTCTCCTTTTCCACCTCCCTTGTTTCTTTGCTTTCTGCCTTTCAGGGGGGAAAAAAAGCACTCCTTAGAGAAAAGCTCTTCATATTTCTGCAGTTGCTACTTCAGAGCAGTTCACTGCTTCTTTTTCCAAACTTGCTCCTTGTGGTCGCGGCAGCCTACAAATGCTTATATTTAAAAGAATGCAAATACAAGGGGAGGCCATGTAGCGGCCTTGCTTAGAATCAAGGGCTGTGAGCCTCTGGGCTGTCCTGCACAGCTGAGCATCTTCATTTTGAATTGCTTCGCTCCTCTTTTCTCCTCCTTTCTTTCCATTCCAATTTTATTCAGTACAAGGCAATTCTCTTTGCATTCTTGCTTTTCACCTGCTCTGTGAGTTTATTTCATTGGAGAAGCTTCTTACCTGTCAGTGGCTGCAGTGGCAACATTTTAGGCATGGAGGAAAGGGAGCTGGAAGATCTTTGTGAATTCTTTCTTACCAGCCTCATAGCTGCATTTGGGCTCACGAATGAGGGCTATGCTGCCAAGTAAATGCCACAGGCTTTCCCAGCTTTACAGTTCAGTTCTGATAAAAATTCTCAGCAGTGAGAGAATCATTCATTCAAGCACATGAATCAGAAAAAGAAAAGAAACAGAAATATCCTTTGCAAGTAGGAGTGTGTGGTAACATACCTCCAGCAGATTACACTTTTATTCAATTTCTTTGTAAGGGGCCATGAGTCAAAAGGGTTTTGTTTTTGTTGGTTTTTTGTTGTTTTTGTTTGTGTTTTTTTTTTTTTTTACCTAGATCTGCTAAAATGGTATATGGAAGGACAACATATTTTCTTCACCTTTTACCTCAGAGCAGTAAACATTGTTGCTGGAGACCATTAAAAGCTAGTTGTGTCAGCTCCATTTCTAACTCTGGCACTCTTTCAGGGTTAAGTAGCACTGATATTAATGGGAGGTGACACCAGTCAAAACTTGTGCCAAATTCAGGTACAGCAGGCTCCAGGGCAACCTGTATTCAGTAGGTTTCTAATTCTGACCTGTAATTGCAGTCATTTTCAGAGACATAATGCTTTCCAACTGTGTTTTCGTTATTTTAATATAAGCTTATTTCACTATAGGTATACCTACAGCTGTGTTTCGAATATAGTAGATGAAAAAAATATGTAAGAAAGATCTGTGTCTTTTGTAAGTAAGAATGTGTAGGATTTGGACGGTTTCCAACAAGGAAGAGTTAATATCAATTAGCATTTTAGATGTTCTCTGTTTGACCTCTGGGAGGATGCACACAAGTCACGCACAGAGTTAAGCAACTTAGTTCATGCAAGTCTATGTGGAGCAGAAATCCAGTGGCAACTGCTACTATAACGGGGCAAATAATAGTGAAAACTAAGTTACTCACAAAAAAATGCAGTTGTCTTCTCCCCAAAACTGTTTTGTGTGGTTGTGGTGATTTGAAGGAGGGAAGAAATGCTGCTGAATGCAAGTAGCAGGATTTTCCATTTCCAAAGGAAGCTGTATGTGTTTCTGAAGTAAATAACTATATGCAATAGGACATTAAAATATGCTTATACAAGATGAAAAAAGAATTGTTTATATTTGGATTGCGTTTTATCCCTAACCTGGGATGTTTCAAGGCTTCTAATTCAAAAAGTTAATCTAAAGTCTGTTCTTGAAATTGTGAGAGTTGTAGGGGCACAAACATTCAATTTTATAGGTGGCAAAATGGACAAGATAAACTCTTTGGCACGTGTACTTAGAATCAGAGAAAAACTATGCTGAAACAAGGGCAGCGAAGTAAGAAGGGGATCGAATCAGAAGAATGTATTTGCTAAATATAAGTTATGTTTATACCTGTTGGTAGCTTTGCTAACTGTGTGAAGTAGAAGTTCTTGCTTGAAGATAAAATGTACATGAACCCTGCCAAACGTTTCACTGTCCCTTGAATGAGTCCTCAGTCACCAAGCATTGCTGACGTTGAACTGTAAAACACTCCTGACAAGTTGTTAGTCTCTATTTATTAAGCTTTTTACTGCTCTTACCAATAGGCAGGAGCTACCTTGAAGGTTGCTTCATTGTTGTTTTTGTTTCAATATATTAGCAAAGTAGATTGTTTTCTCTGAGTGTTGCAAAGTGGGTTTTCCTTGTTCCAAAGCGATGGATGGACTTTTAAGACTTTAGCAGAAATTACTCCAATAAAATAATTACTAATGCATGTTATCTGAACTAAGATCCTAGGCAAAGGAGCTATCTGATGAAAACACCTGAGTTCGAACTTACTCTGTTTTTGCAACATAGCCCTCAGCTGTCAGTGTTTTTTCTGCATCTTGCCTTAAGAAAAAGTCTTTATTTCATCATCTGAACTACTATATCTTTAGAAAATAGAGCTTACCTACTGTGTTGAAAGGAAAACCTGGAGGACAAATGATTCTGCTTGATTTATTATACAGCAATTGATACCACTGAGAGTTACTTGCAGACTTCTTCATCCATGGAAAACCTGTTGAGGTAAATAGGAAAACAAATTCCGAAGTGTGATTAAGTCTTTCATCATTATTGTGTGGTGTTTAAGAGAGTAGTAATGAACACGGGTACCTGCAGAATTAAAGGCTGAGGGTCACTACTGAAACCATATACAGCTCTTTTCCAGACTTCAGGTGACGATCATTTCCAGGATTGTTTTCCAGGATCATCCTTGCACGGTTAAAAGTGGGGTCTTTAAGCTGAGCTGGTGATGCGAACAAGGCCTGTG
This sequence comes from Perdix hodgsoniae, assembly GCA_035772895.1. Taxonomy (NCBI): domain Eukaryota; kingdom Metazoa; phylum Chordata; class Aves; order Galliformes; family Phasianidae; genus Perdix; species Perdix hodgsoniae. Next base: position 12,256,203 of record JAPSGF010000014.1, on the reverse strand, counting down.
TGAGGCTGAAGACTGGGCTGCTGCTTCCACCTGTGTGGTACAGCTGTGGGATGTGGCTTTGCAGTGCAGGAGGGAATGGTCCCTGCTACGTGCTGCTGGGGTTCAGTTCTCAGCCCCAGGTTGGACTCTTTGCCACTTAGCTTTCTAGCAGAGCAAGAAGAACTAGGTTATAGCTCGAAATACTTTTCTTTCATAGTTTTAAAGAATCATTAAGGTCGGAAAAGAGTTCTGATATCATCTAGTCCAACTGTCCACTCCTTACCATCATATCACTAAATAGTGTCCCTAAGAAACCACATGTTCACAGTTTTTGAACCCCTTCAAGGGTAGTGACTCCACCACCTCCCTGGGCAGCCTGAGCCAATGCCCCACCACTCTTTCTGAGAAGAAGTTTTTCCTAATATCCACCCTGAACCTCCCCTGGTGCAACTTAAGGCCGTCACTTCTCATCCTATCAGTGTTACGTGGCAGAAGAGGCTGACCCTCACCTTGCTACAGCCTCCTTTCAGGCAGTTGCAGAGAGTGATAAGGTCTTCCAAGCCTCCTCTTCTCCAGACTGAACAGTCTCAGTTCTGTCAAGCCTGTCCTCATGAGGCTTGTGCTTCAGACCCTTCACAGCTTCACTGCCCTTCTTTGGAGGCACTCCAGAGTCTTAATGCCTTTCTTGTTGGGAAAGCCCTCTGTTCAAACTGAACAGAGCACTCCAGGTGCAGCCTCACCAGTGCCAGTTACAGAGAGGTGATTTTCTCCCTGCTCTTGTTGACCACACTGTTTCTGATAAAAACCACGTTCCTTTGTTTCTTACCTTTTCTGAAAAGGAGAAGAGATTGCAGACAAGCAAGTGAATGAGAAGGTGATAACACCTGAAACCATGCTGGATTGGTTCTTGCAATTTATTTGGTTATCTAGTTTTATATTTCTTCTTGGATTAACAGGCTCTGGGGAATAAGAAAAGTTGATGCATTTGCTGCGTATAAGTACTGGTATGTTTATGCTGTGTTGGATGAAGGAGCAATTGTTGAGTAAGCAGACGTAATGCAACTTAGCCTCCTTCAGCTGATGAAAGTTAAAAAGCAGAGAAAACGCAACAGCACGCTCATCAGCTGCTTACATACTTATGGCTTGCAGTCAGCTTTGGGAATTTGTTAAAGCCTTTGTTGTGTAAGTTAAAGTTTGTTCAGATGTATATCACAATTTTACCATCACGTTCCTGAAAACGTCATCTAGGTTCAGGCAGTAGACTATGTGCAAATCTTCTGAGTGCATTCAAGGAGTGATTGTGATTTCTTAGGCCAGTGTGGATGTGTGTGATCCCCTTGGAAGCATGCCTCAGCAGTTCTTCTTTTGAAGAAAAAGCCAGAAAGCAGAGCTCACTTGGAAGGAAGTTTGTGTTCAGGGTTCATCTAGATTAGAGACTGATTGCTCTCCAACTCACAACATTTAGAAAATGTGTTAAGAATTGTGGATGTGTTTGCAACTGATGTAACAAGAATGCTGTTGGCCAACAAACTGTCTTATGTACGTAACCTTGCTTTGCAGCAAGCTGTATTTCGAGGTGTAGCTAGGGTAGAGGTCAGCACTCATCTGTCATAAATTACTGCTATTTCTCTTGGACTGAATGAATTTTCTTCTGTCCGTGTTTTCTTACACTAGCACTTTTAGAAGTTGCTATGTTATCAGACACTATAGAAACGTCTAGGTTATGGTACTGCTGGCCAATTTTGCAAAGGATTTCTTTTATCGGTTTTCTGCTGGAAGCCAAAGTAAAGGAGCGATGGGTCAAAAATAAGGCCATGCTTCTGCAAATAACTTACATTTTAAGGAATTTTTCAGAGCTAACATAAGTGAGTGCTGTCTTCAGTTATGTCCAGTGTGACACCAGTACAGTCTGGATTTAATTTTTTATTGCAAGGGAGAGTGAAGAAGTTTCAATTAACCTATTCATTTGTGCTAGAGATAGGACTGTCCATGCACTATACACAGAGAAGAAAATAGGATCTCTTTTACTTTCAGATAGCATTTGTTTGAATACTGAGCATTCTGTCATTTTCTCAGTCATTTTAAATTCACATAGGAGCAAGCTTCCTGTATCTTCAAAAATACTGCATTTTTTTGCTTCACTGCAGAGGAAATTGCTGCAAACTATTGTTTTTCTGTTTTTCCTTCTAGTACTTACTCAAAGCTCAGTTTAAGCTAATACATCCATTCTTTGATTTCCATAAATGTCCAGCAAACCTTGATGAATGTCAATAGGTGTGATTTTTTTTTTTTTTTTTTCCACATGAAGGAATTCAGTGATAAGTCTTTGCTTCATCCACCCTTCCATGTCAGACACCATTTTGTCAGATTGCTGCTCTGCTGTTGTCTGTCACACAGCAGTAAAATGTAGCGGGGTGTTGGTGGGAAAGTTCAACCTCTATTGCCATCACAGCAACATCTGCCTCTGATGTCATGGGCCAGCATCATAAAATGGGAGGCTTTACTTTCAGAACAGCCCTCATATATTATTAGCATGATCTGGTCATGGGATAAATAGCCTCATTCTTCTGAATTTCAAATCTGCATGTGCCTGAAGGTTCTTATTAACCAGCTCCATTTGCTTCAGTCTTAATATACGTGATGTTAGAAGGACGGGCCTGTTTTTTTAAAATGCAAGTAATGCTTTTATTTTTGATTTGTTTTTTTGTCTGATTTCTGAATTGTTTTTTTCTGATTAGTAGTCAATGTAAAATTGAGGAAGGCTCAATTTCAGTTACCAGGCTTGCTTAGTAGATACCAGATGGGTTGAGAAGCACCTTCAGTGCAAATTGTACCCTGCAACAGCCAGCACAGTAATGCATAAAAAAGACATAATAGATGAACTGCAGAGCAAACTGAATTAGATACAGTTACAGCACCATAATGAACTGGTGCCTTTAGTAATTAGCCAGGACTGAAGTGATCTACTGTGGATTATATTCTTTGAGTCTCTAATAATCTAAGTCGCATTTCCCCTCGTTGACATTTACCAAAGGCCTCAAGTTAAATGTATTTTTCTGGTGTTTCATAGCTCACTTTTGAATGTTCAAAACCTGCATGTTAATGTTGAGAGCTTCTGTTTAAATTGTCCTTTCTGCAATTTTGCACGCTTCTAACTTTATTACAATTCTGTCCTTTAAGTCTGATATATCAGACATTACCGCAGTTAAATTACAGTATAAAACTTGTCTGCATTCAAAATTGGTAATAAAATTTAGGTCTTTTTCCCTGAAACTGGATTTTTATAGAGCTTCCTCCCAAGGGAAGATCCACCAACTTCTTGAGGGTTTCACCAGTGCCCAGACCTGTACTGGGCATGCCCAGTATTGAACACACTGGTTCTGGTTCTGGACCCCATCTGCACTGTGCAGCCCAGGCGTACTCAGAGGTGCAAAATGCAGTGCTGCTGTGGCATTGTGCTCAACCTTCCCAAAATTGCTGCTGGTTATGCTGTCTCTTCTTCTTTTGTTGCTTTATTTTTGTCGATTTTACGTTCTTCTTCAATTCAAAAAATATTGCTCACTGTGCATTTTTATACTTACTGCACTCTTCAAAGTTCAAAATAATGAAGTTTTATATCATAACATAAAAATGGCATTTTGAGTTTTGAGCATATGTTGCTTACTTGTTAAAATTTGATGGTCCCTGAACTTGTGCGAGTTTTCTCAAGTCATACTTTCCATTTCTACTTCATAACTTTGAGGCCTATAGTTTAACTCCAGCAGAGGAGCTGATGGTTTTGTCAATCTGTTACCTTTGAGAATGGGAACTTCATGTGAAAAGGTATCTAGTCTCATAACAGTCACGTTAACTTGTTTGTTTCTCGTGCTAAGGAATCCTGACTCCACTGAGAATTACGAGCACTACTCTAGTATGAATAACAGGCAGTGATAAGTGCTTAGTTAAATATTTTTACTGTCTTTTCTCCTTTAAGATATCATTGGAATTGTCATCTCGTATCTAAACCTCAGGCTGATGTATGTCAGGTGTTGGCATAAGGATCATGAGGCTGAAAAACAGACTTGAGCAGTCAACAAATTTCGTTTTGCTCAAAACATATATATGTGGATAGAACTTACTAGTACTTATTTGCATAGGGAAAAAGCCTTTAAATGCTGCTGCTTATCTGGTCTTCAGCCCCGTAGCATTTATAGCAAAGATGCTGTTAGCTGAGTTGTGTTATTTAATCTGGTGTTTAAAAGAAAATGTCAACCAGACCAGCTATGAAAATTAAACTATTCCAATGCCTTTGGGACTTCTTTCTTCCATTGGCTTCAACCTGAAATAAACAGATTTATTTTTTTCTTATTCTTTACTGAAATCCGTCTTCTGTCCCTGTTTCTCCTTCTGTGTGACTGAACTTCTGCATCTGCTTTTCCTTGCTTCTTTCCAGTATGTTTCATTGCTCCTTGCTTGTGTTGCACTTCATTTCCTCCTCTGTTTTTATACTTAAATCCTTCTAACCACCTGCATTTTTAATGATCTATTTTCCGAGATGAGCCAAATACGCAGTGCTGCTGGGATTTCCTGTCGCTCTGCCTGCCAGCATCGCCCTTCTTGGCTCTTGCTCGGTGATTTGTGCCGTGCCCGTAGGACCGCTCCTCAGAAACAGGTGGTGGTGCCTTTCTGCACCTCTCTGGTTGGGCTTTGGCAGCTTGGGAGAATTCACGATCAGCAGCTAATAAAATTCTGTTTCTGAATGTATATTCTTTTAAAATTTAGCTTCTAGAATGCCAGCCAGAGGATTGTTTTACATTTCAATTTTACAACTATTAGGAATGCAAAAACTGTTAGCGCTAGACTGTTTCTTTTCTTCTGTTTGTGCAGCTGATTGACTGTTTCACACTGAGTTCTCTTACAAATCCAGCTGAGACAATTCTTGATTGTCTGTGTTAGCTGAGGGTAGGGAGTGTTCTATATAAAGCAAATAGCACTGTTAATCCAAACCCTGCCTGTGCCAGTGTGAAAGAGCGTGCCGTGAGAGTGGGACTGAGCAGAGGAGGGCAAATGTCAAAACTGACTGGGGAGCGTAAGGATCCCTGAGCTTCAAGCGTCCTGGTGGAGTACTGGGAAGGAGGGCACACTGTTTCAGGGCCTGGGTGGCTTTGCTGGTGTCTTCACACCTACAGCAGTGTTGGCTGCGAGTGCTTGGGCTTGGCTGAGGCATAACCTGCACGGGGGATGGCAGTGCTGTGCCACATCGCCTGAGCTGACTGCCCTCTCTGGTCAGATGTTTCTGAATAAGTTTAAATCTAAAACCAGGTCAGCTGAAAGAAGAGAGTACGTGAAATATACACGAAGGAAAAGTTAAATTCTGTGTGGTCCCACAGGCCTTTCTCAAATGCTTTTGGTACATCAGTGAGGTGTATCTCCCTAGCGAGAACCACACTGGATGCCTGCTGTATCGTGGCCCTGCTGCCAAGGGCTGGGGCTGTCCCACAGCAGCTGGAGGAGGACTGTTACAGGCTGATCTTCCAGCACGTTCCCTGGCTGCATAATGACCTGGCATAAGCATAACCTGAGGCAAAGGGAAGCAAACTGTCTCACCATAGCCCACCAGGCCCCTGTGCAGAGTGGGTAGTCACAGCACAGCTGCAGAGGGCAGAGGCAGATGTAAGACTGACTTGTTCAGAAATATCTTGCCAGAGCATTCACGCTCTTCAATTCCTCCTGTGATTTTTGGACTGTGGATGAGGTATGTGAGATGAATCTGCTGATTTGTAGTATCGTACAGGACTGTTGAAATTGTGCTGGAGTTGTTACTTTTTGAAAAAGATGCGGTGGAACCTGTACTTGGCTCACTTAAATCTCTTCGAGAGGAGGAAGTTATTAAAAGAGGCTTTCTAATCCCAACTGGTTCCACAGAAAAGTATTTCATTCCATTCCCATCACAGGTGCCTGAACAGGTATCTTGGCCTCCCCTTCTATTAACTCCTAATGCAGAGGTACACAAATAAGGGGGGGGGGGAAGAGTGGGGATTTTATTAGCACCTTTATTAGCTCTGAGGTAGATTATTTAAAAGATGGAAACATGACCATTCAAGTGCCTTGTTTAAAAAGAATTGAGAAGTACAAGAGTGAGCTGAACTTCTATTAACATTGAATGAACATTAACAATGGGTGAATACTCCTGAAGTCTTCTCTTGTGCTGTTGAGTTTGTTTAAATGTCAGTAATCACAATGCAAAGACCTCATTGTTTTTTTCTTTTTTGCAAAGTGGGATGTGCCTGAAGAGCCATCTAGCTAAAGCCATTTTAAGACAATAAGAGTGGAAGTCAGTATTAAAACGCGCTCATTTGTTTTTCTTTATGTTTGAAGAATGACTGATATTGGAGTGATGGATTGTGATCGTGATAGACTACTCTGTTTGCTGTTGACTCCTGTGACATTTGCATTGCACTCACAGTCATATTAGAAATGGGGACAGCCAGGTCGCTGCTGAATAATTTTAATGAGAAGTGTCCTGTAAAGGAAGAATGACAAGTCTGGTTCAGAACACCAGATTAAGGTATTATCTTTTCTTAAAAGTAAGTTTGAATTATTATTTATAGTTTAAATTGTACAGTATCTCAAGCCAAACTTAAGGTGAAAAACAATGCATTTCATGTGAGACTTCCCATTCCTTATGTAGGTAATAATTAAGGTTGTTTTTTAAGAGCTGAAATAAGCCAGAATCAACAAAACCAAGCTGTTCATTCAGAAGGGTTTTGCAAAATAATGAATTAATAGAAGTCTCGTTTCAAAGAGCAAGTTGACTGTGGTGCCACGTTGCCTCTGTGTTTCAGTGCAAATATAACAGCATTTTGCATATGCTTCCGCTTTATTTAAATGTAGCCTTTGCACATCATAATATACCTTTGAATGGAAAAATCTGAACTTTGGTTAGTGATATACTGTTGGAAGAATTGTTGGAATAAGGCAAAGGTTAAGGTGGTCATTCAACCAGAACTCCAGCCAAGCTCTAAATGAGCCATTCTTTATCTCTGGGTAAGTTCAGATCGCTTTCCTTTGTGACTTCTTGTTTAGCTTTGTGTGCTTTCATCTGAGACTAAAATAAAAAGACCGAAATTCTAAAAAGATATAAGGTAGCTCCTTTTCAGAGATTCTATAGATCTGCAATAGTTGGGTCTTTCTTTTGGGCATTTATCCAAGCCTAAACAAATCTCTGCATAGTCTGAGGAATAAGAACTGAATTGATATTACACAAACTGCTTCCAGAATTGAAAATAAAACAGCCAGCAAGTGCGAAAGGCAGAGTAAAACAATTCTGTCTTTCCCAGCTGAATAAGAAATAAGTAGATTGAGCCTCTAGTCTTTTTCCTTTCCACTTCACCTGGAAAAGCTGTATTTTCAGGGCAGAATATATTAACTCAACTTAGGAAAAAATAGCTCTAACTCTTGGATCATCCCAGTCCACGCAACAATGGGGCAGAGAGTGGAACTTGATTTGTTGTTCAAAGCAATTCACCTACAAATCATTTATAGTCTGTAAATATGGTTCATTTTGCTCTATGCACAAGCAAACTGTCTCTCTACTCCTTGAGCTTGTACATGCTGTTTTCATGTACTCCTGGAGTAAATTAATGATTTTGTGTGCACACATTTTCCATTGCTCATTCTAAATCTTCTGCTCTCATTAATACTTGAGTTTAATTGCATCAGTATCAACTCAGTCAAAGCCAGTTGTTTCAAGTATTTAAAAGAAGTTTATAGAAAACACTGGCAGCTCTTCCCACATCTCCCTGGATGTGGTTGATGGGTGTCTTAGATTCACTTATTGTGTTCAGGGAGAATTTCTTCATCCAAGAGAACCCTGCCTTCTGCTTCTTCTAAACATACAGTTTTGGACTGTGCCCAATGATAGAACCAGAAATTCTTCCTCTATGTGTGTGAAACACAAAACCATGTGTATAAAACCTAGCAAACTTTTTTTTTTTTAATTTAAAACATCTGTTGTCATGGAGAGATGTTCATCTGTGTGTAGCGAACTGATGTGTTTGCTCCTTGTTTGTGGGATGGTCATACTTACATTTGGAGTCCTCCTTTCTTTGGGGGGAGAATGTTACCTATGGGATAGTACTGGAGCAGAGAGGAAAGGAGGATCCCTTTTTCTTTGTTCTGTTTTGCATGCTTCTGCATGAGTGTTATATAGAGCCCCTTTAGTCAGTAGCTTTGACTTTGCACTCTTAATTCTGAAGGTGTAATCATGATGTTTTCACTGAGTAAGTGGGGAGAATTTGTTTCAGATTTATCTTTCCCCTTGAAGTGACAGTTGTATCTAGACACTAAGAATATGCAAGAGGAAAATCTCGCGCTAGTCAGTCTGCCGCTGATGGTCGAAAAAGGCTTAGAAACAGCATAAAGGTCAAAAATATTGTAGCTGTAAATGGAAATGTTTAAAGTTGGAGGGAGATTTATGGATGAGGACAGCATGAATTGGCACTGAAACCTGTCTCTACCATTATTTCTCTAAATGACTCTTTTAGTAGTGTTGAAATCAAGATACTCAAGTTGGAAAATTAATGAGAAGGCACAGCAAATAATTAGGAACAATGCCATGAAGTAGTTAAGTACTCAGTGTACTGAAATACCTGATCCCATAACTGCATATATATGAATATAGAACAAAGAGTAGGTTACACTTGTTTTAACAGACAAAAGTAGTCTCTGAATGTACATAGCTGTGGCACTGGATGCTTGGAGGGAGTTGAAACCAAGACAAGAATGCTCTGCTGCTCCTACACTAGTTAGGAGGAAGAGTCTGCTTCTGACTGGTGAATAAGAGCTGATGGGAATTGTTCCCTTTGATACCATAAGGGATTGAGCGCTTGAGCTCTGTGGAGGCACGCCTGGGTAGGTAGTGAGGAGGGAGAAGCAATTTTCTGTAAGAAATCCAGAGATGAATAGAGTAAGCTTGAGGAAACTTCTAGCCAGACTGCTACAATGTCTGCTTTTGTGTCTGCATGGAACATCACTTTCTTGAATATGCAATTCCAGATATAGAATAGGTAGTGCCTACCAAATATTTTGTTACACAGTGGTCAGAAAGGAAACATTTCATTTTGCTGTTTAGTGAACTACAGAAAAGTGCTAGAGAGTTGGAAATAACCTTGAGTGCTCTGTATTACCAGTATGGGTGTTTAAGGATGGAAATTCTTCCAATACTTTGCTTTCAGGTAAATGATACTTCTCAGCTAAACCTCCAAATCTACCCATCTGTTGCTGTTGTCACTGTATGATGAATGCATGGCAATACATTATTGTAGCTTTTCTGCCTTATTTTAATTGCTTAAAGTGAGATGTTGGATGAATGTTATCTAGAAATTCTTCTGCAAATCCAGAAAAGTATTTGAATGGCTGAGATTCTCTGTGCGAATAACTTTCTTTTCCACTCTTCACTGGGAGAAAAGGAGCCTGAATACAAACGCTTAGCTCTACTGATGAGCCTTTATGTTTTTTTATATATTTTTTTTAATGAATGAGTGGCTTTTGCTTAGAGAAGAATTCAAGGATTTCTGGAGGTTTTTCTCTGAAGCTCATGTTTAGTTTTCCTTTATGACCTGGAGATCAACAGCTATCATGCTTTTCTGCTGTTTCAGAGAATCCTAAGAATCGAATGGCCATTTTTAATGGACTGTTGTATAATATCTTTTGCTTCATTTTGTGTTTTTCTTTTTTGCTGTTGTTAAGAATTTTTCACTTTAGAAATGAAAATTCACAAGCCTGAGAAGCTCTGGGAAGTCACAAAGATCATACAGCTTTGCAGATTTGATTGCACGTTCCACAATGCACCAAGTATGCCACAGTATAAACACTGCTCACATATTTTTACTTTTTTAAAAAATGCTGTGTTGCTGTTTTGGGACACTATCTGAAGTTGTGTTGCTGTTGTTTAACGTAGTCAGAAACACTCTTGCTCCAGCTGGATTGGTAGTGTAAACGGCAACCAGCTGAGACATCATTTCAGCCTTTTGAGTGCTGTAAAAGGAAATATTTCAGCGCTCTTTGTATCCCACATAGCACATAAATGGTAGAGCAGTCTGTTGTAAGTTGTAAGTAATAATGACCGCTGATCTAAATTGGCTTAAGAATACAGTTAGGATTCACTAGCAGCATAAAGTAATCCAGGAGTAAAGCACTCTCACTGTGTGATGCTGTTGCGGTGCAGTGTCTCAAACAGGTTTTGTCATACTTGTTGGGAACACAGATATCCATAAATCCCAGCCACAGGACAAACCAGGGCCATACAAGAATGAAACAGAAGCAAGCTGAACTTAAAGTGAATTATAGATCTGTTCCTTCACATGTTAACTTTAGTTCTTCAAATAATTTCATATTTTTTATGCTGATGATGCTGTATTCTTCATCACTATAAGTCATTGCTTTATGTTGATGACACTGTTTATCTATCACTACTGATCATTTGTAATGCTTGAGAAGGAAATGTTAGTGAAGAATACAATTTATTAAACATCACCCAGCAGGTGGCCTGAAAAAGGTGGATTACCTGCAGACCAAAGAGGACCATCATAATGCAATGATCCAGAGAGCTCCAGTCTTGTGAGTTGGGCATGGGAGCTGTCAGCAGAGGCAAACATGGCTGGGAAAGGCCCGAAGGAGCAGAGATGATGATACAGAGTGGTTGGAAGTCTGAAGAGGCTGGGAGCAGGACAGGGGTCAGCGAGGAGCGAGCGATGTAGGATGGAGCTGTTCACTGGAAAGGCCACGGTGCATCTTGGGAGCAACGCAGAGTTCTGGTCAGCGGTGCTCGGTGGCACTTTGGGAAACTGTGGTTGAAACAGATGGTACTTGAAATTTAACTTTTCTTCCCTTGAGGTCTCCCTGCTCTTTGGAAGCACAGAATGCCTTCTGATATTTCCCTTGTCTGATTGGGGAATAATCAGTTTTTGCAAATCAGGGAAAGTTGAATGGCAGCAAAGACTGACAAAACAAATGCCTCAAGCCATAGCTATTACTAAAAGAGTGTTCCAGACCTTTGCTTGGTTCTTTGATCCGATCTTTCATTGGATAATCTGTCTGTGCTATAAACTTCAAAGACCATGTTAGTTGTTTGTCATCTGCTGGGATTATTTCTATCCCTGTCCACTTGAATCTCTGCATTTCCCATAAGGCACAGATTACTTTTTCATTTTTAATTTTTAATTTTTACCACACTTTGATGATGGTGATATTATACAGGGTCAGTGCTCAGTCAACTGTTAAATAAATTGCAAATTCTACAAAACACAGCCAGCAGAGTCATTACTAACTGTAATGCTGAAACTTCAAGCAAAATTACATCTGGCTACAATGCTATTCGGATGCATAAATTATACAGCCTCTGATTATCTTAAAGAAAATTCAGCTATTAAACTTATTTTATGGGCACAAAACAAGGGGAACTGCCAAAAGGAATCTGTGCATCCTAAAAGTCACAAGAAGAAAAATAATTGGCAAACCTTTTCCGCCTGCAGTTTTATAGAATGTTCTCTCTCCCTCCTGATGTTCAATCAGCCTCCACCAGTGGCACAGATAAAATCATACAACAGCAGAACTGGTAGGGGAACACAGCCTGTGTAGCTTTTGAACAGCAGGTGGGTCGAACATTTCAAATCTGACCCCAAACAGCACATATCTTTACATGGGGAGCTAGGAAGGAGGCTCTCCAGGGAAGAATATTGTAATTCAGTGCAGAGCACAATAAGTCAACTCAGTTGCGGGCAGCTACAGAGTTCCTTTGGAAAGTGTTCAGGCTGCCACTGTGCACGCAAGGAGTCAGTCCTCTTCGTGTGCAAATAGGTCCCCGATGCGTCGTGTCTGTATTAACGCTAGAGAGGAATGAGGAGTGCAACCCACAGTAGTTGTCTGCACAACAGCTGAAATGCATATAGATTACAGATCAAACCTATGTCATTAACCTCTTAAACGCAGAGGGAGGGCATAGTGCTTCTTTCTTTGTCTTCCCACCCCTAGTTTTATGTCTGTATTAGCAGTGTTAAATCTAGAGCTATCATTAAAGAATACATGGGCCACTTGTTTAAAACAGTCCTGTCATTACACCTGCTGAATTGCTTAAAATGTATTTTAAATCATTCACATATTTGACAAGTAATTGCCAAAATAGGTTATATGTCACTGACCTTTATCAAAGTCTGATTTTTCCGAAGTCTTGTCTCACAGTTCTCTTCTGTGAAGACATTCAGGGAAGTTAATTGCTCCCTAAACTAATTGCCTTTTCTGGTGCACTTTTCTGGGCTTCTGCAAGACAGAAACTTACACTATTTGTTCCTACAATGGGTCTGATCTCTCTTGTCTGGAAATTAAAGGAGGGACACAAGTTCAACTTTGTTTCTTTTAATTTCCTTTCTTCCTCCCTTTGTGCATTGTTTCTTGCATTATGAAGTATTTCTGTGAAGATCTTACAGAGGTCATGGTTGCTTTATGATCTAGTATGTGGTACTGTATTAACCATATACTCGTGAGTAAAAGGAGTCCCAGATAATTCCCTTGCACTCGCTAAGGAGCGTACTGAATTACTATCACAAACCATCTGGAATGTAGATCTGTTTTTTCCTCACTGATTAATGGCAGGTATTCAGTATTTCCTTCCAAGCTCATCTTTGAGTCACAGGGAAGTGAAGTTCCTAACAATATTCTTTGTTTTAACTCAGCGCTATGGTAGAGTCCGCCTGAATCCACAGCTAGCACACTTGTATCCAAACAAGGAGCTACTCAGGAGCTGAAGCATTTTGGTAATTCTTAAATGTTAGCAAAAATATGAATGGTACTGAATCAAAGCATGGTCTTTGTGTAAACTGTTGTCAGAACACAGAATTCCAATGCTGTTGGAATTTGTTGGGTTTGTTTCTTTTAGTCTAACTTTGCTTTGGAGACAATTCTGTCTCTCTAGGAGAACATGTGAAAATGCCTCTTCCCAGTCCATTTACTAGCATCTGTAAGCATTTCCAGTGAATTCCATGGGTAGCAGTGAATGACTTCATTAATAATAATATCACCTTAATTTATCAGAGAGATAGACGTGTCTTTTCATTTTCACCTTCAAGGAAGACAAACATATCTTAAAAAGCTGATGCAAAGCTCAAGACAATATCTGCCATTCTCTTTAATTGTATTCTATTAATTTTAGAGTATTTAATGAAATAGAATTTGTCAGTTCTTAATTGGTTAATTATGTGAGGCCTTGATTTTCCTACTTTATTTAAGCAGGACTTGGAGAAAGGGGAGAGTGTGGTTCTTTTTTCTCTCTCCATCACAGTTAGTATTTTCTTAACTGAGAATAGTATGATATACAGAGGAATTTTTTCTACTCAATAGGTAACAAAAATGATCGAAGTAGTAAATTGCTGAGATGGCCTCTTTTGGCTATTTAAAAACAAAAACATTTGAAAATAGAATATATTCTAAATATCAATAGCATTTTTTAGGTTACCAATAAAATCTAATGTGCACTAGTAACAGCAGGTTAAAATTAAGACAACGGAAGTTGCTCTTATACTACAAAGAGAGGCAGGAGTGGTAGATAGTTGTGAGGTGGCGATTGGTTAAGTCTCTATTTCTATCTCTGCTACTGTTTTCCTGTGCCACTGTGGGGGAAAGCATCTTTTTTTACCTTCTAATTTTTTACTCATCTTTTTCATTTCCATTCTCTTTATTCCTTTAATCCACCTAATATATTAATTTGCTGTGCTTATTGGCTGTTGCACAGCACTCTGCGTGCTCCATGTTCCGACAGGTAAATCCTGATGGTGTGAAGTACTGCAGAAGACCTTGTCAGTGGTAGCACTGGACAGAACTTCCTTTCTGGAAATCTTAGTCAGAAATGTCAACTAATTTGGAATACCTTATTTCTGAATACATTTCCAAACGTTGCTGTTTTTAGCATGTCAAAACTCTTTTCTGTTCCCATTTTATTTGCATCCTGCCATTACGCTGCTGTATGGAAAAGGCTCACTGGTCAGGTTGTAGCTTCCTGATGCTCCAAAGTCTCTGGGGGACAAATAGATTTGTGTCTTGGGAGCAATTCAGGGCAGTGCATCGCAGGAGACAGACTCCATTTTGTGCATTCTAAATTCATGGAGGAAAAAGTTTAGACAGATCTCTGCAGGAGCTATAGAATTATTATAATTCTCAAGAGACACCACTACTGTTTTTCCATATCTAAATATCTGAGATTTTTTTTTTTTTTTGACAGTTCTTTCTAAATTCAAGGAAAGTGCATTTATTTAAATGAAAAAAATATTGCAATATTGAAAACCCTGCTGTCAAGTAAACAAATAAGCCAGCAGCCCTGAGTGTTTGGCCATATTCCTTACGCTCCTTATCGTAAAATACTCATTTTCTGAAAAAAGCTGCTTTCAAGTTCATCACCATTCCAGAGGTGTCACAAAGACTGTATTTCCAAGGTTTATGGAAAACAAAGCACTTTCTTTTTGGTAGAACACTCAAAGCAAAATGCTTAGGTAGAAAACATCCCATTCTCAGAAAAGGAAGAATCATGTTCTACTTATATACGAATCATAAAAAATCAGATGTCTACTTCACAGGTTCAGTTGAGAGCTATTTCAGCATTCTTAGCATCTATTTCCTAATTCCAGTTCCAGTTTTGGTACTTCAGACTGCAGTAAATTAAGAGACGACTGTTAACACGTTTCATTCTATCTACCATGGCAGAGGTTCGGTGAGGTGTTGGACCACTAAACTACAGTGAATTACAAGTTTTTAAATTGTGGGTGTCCATAGCCTCCATCCCAAAGATTGAGAGATTTATTCTGTATTTCTTCTAAACTTTGTTCATTCCCTTTTCCATAGCCTAAACTTGAAGTAATTCCACAGATAACTGCTGCCCTGGTGTTTTCTATCACTGTATCTGGCTTTCTATTTTGGAGATTCCAATGTTTGCGATTTTATACTACACGTACACGCCTTCTGTTGTGGACACCAATGTTTAAGGAAAAAAAGAAAAAAAGAAATATTCTACTTAGAATCGCAAATATGATTATTACATGCAGTTAAAATGCATGGATGTCTTCTGTGCATTTGTTGTGGTTTCCTGTGTTTTGCATTTGTGATTTCGAGCTGAAGTTTAAAAAGAAATTGGGAAAACTGTTTCTGTAATAATAATAATAATAATAATAATAATAATAATAATAATAATAATAAAATTGTTCCAAATTCTGGGTTATAGTAAATGAAATTTAGTACTCTTCCTTCTAGTTGTGCTTTTAAGGAATGTGCATGCTTGGAGGGCAAGAGTGAGACTGTCAATTCTTTGGCTGAAAACAGTTTTAAAATCTATTTCTAACTGTGAAATATGTCTTCTAGGGAGCATATAATTTCTTCCATTAAAATGCTGTGTGTATATAATTGAAAATAACAATGCAGGCAGATATGCTGATGTTGTGGTGGTTTTAATTTCAAGGATCTTAAAAAGCGAACTATTTCTGTTTGCTTGGGATCATAATCTGATGGTACTTGACATGTGAAGCAGTACTTTACTATGTAAGTGCCTCTAGTAAGATCCATAAGTATACTAGAAACTGTGTCAGATGAGTTAAGTTGTCGATGTGGTGCAGTGAGGCAGTATTAGATCAGTAAGCAGTCAAGAGTTTTATCCAGTCCACTAAGTAGATTCTGGGGGCTGCAGACTCACGCCCGTGCTGTAGGTAGCCATCTGCTGAAGAACTGTTTTGCTGTGGTCTGAGTGTTGGCAGAAACACACATCTCTGCAGGTGCAGTAATGTCTTGTTACAGCTGTGCCAGCTGTGGATTGGGCCCACGGAAGCCTCATTTATCTGAGACTTACATGATTAAAGATGTGCTATTTAATGCACTGGGGAAGCTGCCTTCAGTTTAGAAGTGCTAGCAATTCTTACTCTTTTATATGTTCCGGGAGTCCAATAAACATCATCTCCTTCAGCTATACAGCATAGCTGTTCTAGATGCCTGGTTGCTTTCTTGGATTGTGCTGCCTTTCTAATTAAATTGGACTTGGGGATTTGAAACTGAATTGTTATGGAATGTAAAATAAGAGGCTGTGGTTGAAGACTGGCAAGTCTTGGACTTTAGTACTGTGGAAAGACAGAGGAGGATGAATTTGCATTCCTGTCAGGTGGCTGTGTCCCACCACAGGAATATCTGCATGCGGGTCTAATGGTGTTTCCTGTCACCTATTATTCTCTAAATAACTCCTATTTTTAAATGAGAGATAATATTTCTTACTGTAGTGCTGCTTTAAGTGAGATGACATATCCCCAAAGTCGGCGACCATTATCAGCATTGATAGACTGAATGACTCTCAAAAGGATCCTAAAACAGCTGAGGCAGGACAAGGCATGACAAAGCAACCACTCTGCTAAGGAATATAAGACATATGTTCAAAAATAGGAACAAGAAGTATATTTACTAAGTAGCACTACTGTGCATTTATTTAAAATGGACTGTAAATAGAAACTGCAGATCTAATCTACAAGATCTATTCAGATTGTGGCTGTGTTAAATGTAAGCAAGACAGGCCTTCCAGCAATTCCTGTCAGAATAACTGAGAAAGTAAATTATATGACAACAATATCACTTAGGACAGGAAAAAAGATGAATACCTCTGATCACAGTGTAAGAGATGTGACATAGTGAAAGTGGCAGCTATAAACCAAGGAGGTCTGTGGAGGGCAAGTAGTGTTTCAGACGGAAGTGTGAAACAAGGGTTCCTTGCACTGTAAAAGGAAAGAGAAAAACATGCTGTTAACAGCTACAGCCTTGGGCAGCATGGCATAGCTTCTGAACAAATGATGTTCATCTGAGGAAAGCCTCAGATTTTTAGAAAGATTTCTCTAAGTTTGGAGAGTTAACATTACTTCTTTGTGAGCTTCTTGAAGCTTTTAAAGAATGTGCAAGAGCCCGTTGCTTCAAATATTTTCCACTGTGCAGCAATTCATGTGGGCATCTTAAATACTGCCATTTTGCAATGCTTCATTTCAATTGGATCAAAATCCAATATAAATAGACAAGTCACTGCTGTGATAAATGACAACGCTGGCATTCACGAAGTATTTTGTATGCATTTAATTAAAGCACATACACTGTTTGCACATAAAGCTGGAATCAGAAGGGGTACTCATGTATTCATCTGACACACGGCGACTGTTAATGCACAAGGAGATAGGTTGTGGTTTTGATAGTGTAGTCTGCGTTAGTGTAATGAAAAGGTTAATGCATAAGCTTAATGCAGCATAAAGATCGCTAGGATATCAAATTTGGATCACCTTCCTATCTATTCCAACGTGTTTTCTTATTTTGTATTCCTGCTATCCTTTTAAATATGTATAAATTGTGCTCAAGTTACAAGGTAGAATGATTTTTACGTGTATAAAAATATGTTGACTAGTACCTAAATGCTAGACTCCATGGCTGTCACTGCCTATTGTATATAATTTTCCTAGACACACAGCTAGCCTTAGGCTGTGAAGGTAGGAGCTCTGTGTCAGAAAGACTTTGACAAAAGATATATAGCTTTTAATTTGCCCAAGGAACAGAGGGAGCAGATTTATGACCTAAAATACAAGGCTGAGAATTGGCTGTATACTTTCAGCTAATGGGTAGAGAAATGAGGAAATTCGCAATGCCTAGTTCATGCATAGACTGCCTTTTTTGCATGTTGTATAAACAGTCCAGAAAAATTTACAGGGCTATAATTTCAGAAAAATGAAGTTAATAGTATCCTTGTGAATGTATTCTATATCTTCTACTTTTCTTGAGGTTACTGTTTCACGTAAAAATTCTCTTTCTAGCCTGGTTTAATTGATTGCTTTGTTTGCATGTGTATCAGGCTAGATTATTAGCATTTTTTAAACAAAGATTTATGAGGAGGTGCGTTTTCTTTGTTAAACGCTATTTTTCATTAAGAGCCTTTGCAGACGTTGAAGTCTCAGAAAACTGGAGCTCACGTCAGCAGCAGATCGGTAGGGCCGGTGCCATATGTTGTATAAAATCCTGTCACCTCTGCTGGAATGAAGTCACCCAGATTTATGTTGGCTGAGGATTTGGCCCACAGAATTGATCTCAGAATGGCAGAGAGGCTCAGATGATGTCCTCTGTTCTTCACTCCTTTGACAAAGATAGCTTTAGAAAGCCATTTTGATTTTGTGGATTTATCCTTTGTCTTGACTGTCAGCAGACATAGCACTTGAAGATCAAAGGGGAAGAGATTTGAAGATTAAGCGTCTTTGAACTGGAGATGTCCTGCAGCCCCATAAATTCCAGCAGAGATCACTAAATCGAGTGTGCAATCATCAGCTGATTTGTTTTAACGATGCAGAGATCGAAAGCTGCCTCAGAGGTGCTGTGAGCTCAGTGCATGCAGAACAGTGGTGAAGGTGTGCAGTCAGGACCCCGCGCAAGGCAGCCCTTTGATCAGCGGTGCCCACGCATCGCCACGAGCTGCTGCCAGCGGCCCGGCTGGGGCTCAGCACGTGCCTCCTCTCCTGTTCTGCACAGATGTTCTGACCTGATAGATGGCTTTGGCCTCCTGATAGCTGAGGTGATACAGAGATGTCCTAGAGGCAGAAGACTCGGAGTGACACTGATCTCGTCACTGTGAAGTTAAGAGAGGTGCATGGAGATGGGATTAAGCTTGTGTCTGCAGCTGGGGTGTGGGAGAGCCACTCGGACACGTCTCCTCATCTCTTCTAACAATGCAGTCTCTGCTCTCTTAGTTTTGTTTGTTTAAAGACACTAAGGGATAGAAAGTCTACATCATCTAAGAATGTTTCCATAAGTTAATTATACTAACAATTTTTAAAAATGTTTATTTTTAACTCATCTGCTTCCAAGAGCTGATTGCCCTTATAATATATCCTGTGCAAGTGCCTTCAACCAGCACTGTAACTGCTGGGCTGCAGGAATTGCTGACTGCAGGAGCAATGGGTGCTTCTCTGGAAGTACTGGTAGAAGCACGAACTCTGACTGAACACAGTGATCCATTGAGTCACCTCATTTTTAGCTTTTCAAAGATTTAGAAACATGAAGAAAGTGCATTAAAAAAAACTCTGGTAGGATTATTTCGCTATAATCCCTAGCTATTCTTTGTTTCTCCATGTAATATTAGTATTTGCATGTTAATTATTAGATCTGAATTTTTTACAAATGTTTCTTTTCGTAGCAAAATTCCCTACTAGATTCATTTTTCATGAATAAACAATCCACTTAAGCCTACATGCCAAAGGATAACATAAAAATTTTATTTGAAAAATAAATTACTGCCTTAAGTAGCTTCTGTAGTGTATCTGCAAAGTGCCAGTTTTAGAAGAGCCATGGGACAATTGATTTAAGCTAAATGGCTAGAGATGATATCATTATGAGTTCTGTGAGGAGCCCTTGTCAAAAGGTATAGATTGAAATTGTGGTTATTTTATTGTTGTTAGCATAATTCCTGTTTAAAAAAAATAAAATAAAATAAAAAAGAGATCAGGACATCTATTATTCATATTTTCTGTGAATTTACTGGTTTTGTTTGTTTTTGGGGATGGGGGCACTGACGAAAAGAAGCTTGAATACTGATGGCAGCATCCAGTTCATACAAATGGTAAAATTATGTGTTGTTTCCAGCTTTTAAAAGCTAGAGAACCACTGGAGGAAACAGCATCCTTCTAGTGAGATCTACTTGGGGTTCTGCTGGAATGGGATTTCTAGTACCTTGTATCTGGCATAACCCTTCACAACAGTGTAGAATGTGCTTAAGGATCAGTAGGTCAGGTTTGGTGTTGCCCGCTTGGTGGGAGGTAAAAATCCTCCTAACTTCACCTTGTCTGTCTTAATGATTTCTAAATATCTATTTCCATATTCAGGTGGATTTTCTTAATGTCCTTTAATGGTGGAATTTTCTATTTAGATATTGTTCTGGTATTCTGTCAGTTCATCAATGGTCAGCCTATGAATCAGGTCCCATGATGGCAGGTTCCTGTGTGTGAAAGAGAAAAAGCTTTGTTTCTGTTGCAAAAATTGTATAGACTAAGGCCTACAGAATATTGCATTTATTTAAAATTCAGATTTATTTCTTTCTAGCTAGTTCTGTGCTCTGAATGTCATATATTGAATGACTGCAATGAAATATAACTTTGTGCAATGAAGTATAACTGCAATGAAATACATCTTTGCACATCTATTAAAAAAAAAAACAAAACAGCTTATTCTTGCTTTTGGACTATCGTGCATTTGGAGCTGTCTCATTGATACTAATTTAATTAGTAGGCACTAAAGTGTTCAGGGCCCAAAAAAAACATTTTCTGGGTTTCCATGAAAATTTGTAGCTGATGCTACTCTCAGGAGGTAGATAAATGTCTCTATCAATCAGTGATTAAAAAAGGCAAGAGATCTCTTGTAGGTTGCTAGAAGCTTGATGTTACAATTAATCAAAAAGAGGAAATCTTCTAGCTGGAACAGACTGAAACAAAATATATAGCAAGATGAACTCAACCACACAGTTTTCTGGTATTCTGTCAGACTCTAATGAAATCCATGTAAAAAATAAGTATGAATCCAAGTAAAGCCTAAATATAGAGTAAACCCAATATCCCTCTACTGCCAGGCTGCACAGATCTGAACACTGGCATCCTACATTCATTACTGGCTTTCTTGTGAACTTGTTCATCATCTGCATGTATGCTTTCTTTTGGCTACAGAGCAGGAGGCCCTTGGCAGCTGGGGCCTTGGTTTGCAAGGAGGTGAAATCCTGGCAGATAAGAGCTGGGGTTGTTTTCAGCACTTTGAGCAGCCTGCTGGCAGTGGCTGGCCGAGGGTGTAAAGGGCAGCAGCCTGTGAGTGGTGCAGTGCTGCAGGCTCCTTCCTGGGTGCCCTGAGCCACTGCCAAGCACTGCTACCTGCAGGCTTGAGAGCAGTGGGGTGCAGCATTGCCCCGGACATGTGGCTGCCTTAGAGAATGGCTCCCAGCAAGTTGTGTGTTGGTCCCAGGGTCTGTGCCTATCTAGCGTTTCTGCTCCTTGGTGACCCATTGGGTTCTTGTCTAAGAGCTGAAGGAGAATTTGAAGCGAGTTTCTGAGACAAAAAGCATACAACAGACCCTTAATGGCATTCCTTTAGAGTAGAATTGCTGTTACTGACACTCAGCTCTCAAGCTAGCGCGGCTATATATACGTCAAATCTATAAGTAGGCTTTCATTGTCCTTTGCGGAAAACTTTTCTACGATTTATTTAAGAACCCTTGAAAATCCCTAGGAAAATGAATGGACAGTTTCCCTCCGGAGCTCCCAGCAGGACGGGAGATTCCATGGGAATTGGCAGCTTCTAAGTACAAAATTTCTCCCACCTCCTAACCTCCCCTCCACCTCAAGTACGTCGGGAGGGTAGAGGGGAATAAAGATTTGCTTACTATTATTTTTGTATACATATCCTTCCCATTCACGAAAGGCTCGTGTGGCCCCTTTGTGCTATTATATCTAGAAGTAAGAAGACATTTTTAATAGCACTGTCGCTTTTCAACCAACCCGGTGACAGATACGAGTGAATAATATAAATTCTCTAGCCATTCCTTGGCATTTATTTCAATGTAAGTGTATTTTTTTTTTCAAGTAGAAAGCCCAATAGTAATTTATCAAGGGACAAATCATTTTTTCTTGGCAGTGGAGTCTGCAAAATCCCCATTTTTAAAGCACTAAATCTCCCTCCTTTGACAGGAGTAAGAAAGCATTAAAAGCTTTGATTTAGCTGGATCATACAAAATAGTTTCTCATAATTATCCTTTTGGATGATATATGCTTGTCTTTTTTCTCCTTCTTATTAAACCTGAGGTCTCCATTTTTCATCCAGCTGTATTACTAAATTAAATTGCCTTTTGTTGTATTCAAGTTAAGCACTTTGCCGAAAGCTTTCCTTGTTCAGGGAAATAACATTTACCCAACGTGCTCCCTGTTTTACTGTTTAAATTTACTGTTTGCAATTGTTTGGTTTGCTAAGCAATTTGAGGTTATTGTTTGTTTTAATAGGAATAATGAATCAGTGTAATTTAGTGCTCTATCTTAGAGTACGGTATCTGGAGGGGAAAAAAAAAAACACACGCAAAAAGCACCCACAGCTTACTGGGAATCTTTATTCCAAATTGAAATATTGTTTGCAGAAATGACAGAAAGCTTCTCGCATGTCCAGCTCTATGAGCTTTCTGGTCTTATAGCTGCATGAAAAGGCAAGCAAGTTGGCCATGAGAGAAATCCATAGGGAATATGGACACAGTCACTGACAAAATAATAGAGAACAGCTCAACATGTCATCTTGCTCAGAAAGTTTGCATCTGCACGTTAGAAAATTGCCACAGAAGCCAGAGGCCACTTCAGCGAGAGCTAGTCTTCTGTTCTTGCAAGGAGAAAGCTAGTATGTTATTGGACTAAATTACATCAAAATCTATACCAAAATGTAATAAAAAAACACCCACGATCAGCATAGCAAAATAAATTGCTGATTTAAGGATTTACGAAGTGCTGTCTAAGATATCATATGAGGAATTTAATTCAGAGGCCAATGTTTTCATGCAGCTCTTCCCAGTGTCCTTTGCCTGTTATTTTGTCAGTGACTGCCTCATGGAGCCCAGTGCCTGTGAACCAGCCTCCCTGACCATGGCCCCTTCTGCAGATCGTGCTCAGCGCTAGGCATGTCGCCATGTGCCCCTTGCTCAGCTGCAATGAAATTCACTGCATTGGAACTGTTCATTCCTGGGCTTTACCAGCAAGGCTTTACAGCTCGATTACAGCCTGTGGAGGTGTGCTTTGTTTTATTTCTAAATTGATTGTATAGCTATTAACTGTGTGAATTACAGAATGCCTGATAAGCATGGAATTGAAGGCGGTAAGATAGGACAGTGCAGCTTTCAAATTCATGTGTATTGTGATCTTTTGCTCAAATTACAAGCATCATGGATGTAGCTCTGCCTGTGGGTTGGGTTTCAGTGGGAGGATATCTTAATATACAAAGATAAAAGATCAACACGATACACCTTTGGATCTAGTGTTAAAGAGAGCTTCTGCATGCTGTGAACTTCCCAAGGCTTTTTTGGCATGATCAAGCTAAGGGAAGAACTGACTTTTTATAGAGAGGTCAGAGCGTGGCAGTGAGAAGGATCAGAGATCTGAAAAAGCATCTCCAGTCAGAAAGTTTTGAGGGATGTGTGAATGTGGAGTATGGATCTCAGCCTGATGTACAGGAAGTTATGGTCTTGGAGGCCTCTGTCAGCCCTAAAATCTATGAATGTGTGCTTTCCAAGATAGCTTTGGAAATCGCTTCTGGAAGGCTCCTCTTGCCCTTTGTATCTTTTACAATAAATTGGAAAGACATTCCTTTAGAGAGAAACTTTTTTTCCTTGTCCATATACTCCCATTTTTTTTTCCTGTTTTTCATCTGAACCCTCCTGCTGTAACAGATGCTGATATGCCTACTTCTGCTGATAGTTTCAGGCACAGCATTAATTTGATGCCAATTTGAACTAGCTTTTGTTGTTTTGTTTTGTTTGTTTTTTTTTTTTTTTTGTCACTGTTGTTTTTCTTTTTAAATTAATATTTTATGGTATTTTTCATCATCTTCCTTCCCTGCAGCGCCCCCGATAAAATGCTGTGAAAGGGCATGCAAGCCTTTGTAATAAAACATTGTGGTAAATATTCAGCCAGTTGTGCAAGCTGGGCATTAATTTTCCTGCATCGTTTCTAACTTGTGATGGTATAGTAAGTGATTTACATGTCTCAGGAAGGTTTCTAGAGCCTTGCTTCTAAGCAGCTAAATATCTCCAGAAGGGAACCTGTTAAACTTTGTTGCAAACCCAGAGAAATTATAAGAATTTTTAATATTTTGTTTTATGTTTTGAGTGGTCTGAATTCATAAGCCATACCTTCTTTTATTTCAGTTTTTCCAGTTCATTTATATTATAATGCTGACAATAAATAGATTGAGTCAGTTTTTAAAGAAGTCAAAGTAGTTCTAGTATTGCTGACAAAATTGCATAGGAATTTCATATGGTAAGGGTACACACACGTTGTCAGTTGCTAGTGACTGCTAAAATCTGTTGTCTTGTGAATTCTCAGAGTTTAGTTAATATTTTTTTATGCTGCGAAGGGATTGGCACATACAGAGTCACAGGATCATAAAATCATCTTTTGAGTTGCAAGGGACCCTTAAAAGCATCTAGAATTCCCCTGCCACAGGCAGGGACACCTACATCTCAACTGGGTTGCTCAGAGCCTGGTCCAGCCTGACCTTAAATGCTTCCAGGGACGGGACTTCCTCCACTTCTCTGGGCAACCTGTGCCAGTGACTCACCGCTCCTATTGTAAAAAAACTTAAGTCCCATCTAAATCTCCCCTCTTTTAGTTTGAAGCCATTTTTCCCCTTGTCTGATCACAACAGAATATTTACAAAAGTCTGTTTGCTTTCTTCTCATAGAGCCCCCTTTAGGTACTAAAAAGCCTCTATTAGGTCTCCTTGGAGACTTGCCTTCTCCAGGCTGAACAGCCCCAGCTGTTTCAGTCTGTCCTCATAGGTAGGTCCATTCCTTGGATCATTTTTGTAGCCCTCCCTTGGACATGCTCCAGCAGATTCATGTCTCTCCTGTACTGACTACACATCTGGATGCAGTACTCCAGGCGAGGTCTCACAAGTGCCGAGCAGAGAGGAGGATCACCTCCTTCAACCTGCTGGCCACTCTTGTTTTGATGGAAGCTAGGATCTTGCACTTGGATTTATTGAACCTCACAGATTCTTCTGGGTCCACTGCCTGAGCTTGTCTTGATCTCTCTGAATGGCATCCCATTTCTTGGGTGTGTCAGCTGCGCTACACAGTTGGCAAAGATGTCATGTGAAATTTGTCATAGATGTTTTAGTCATAGAAGTTTTTGTCATAGAAGTTTTCTGGTGTTTGTTAGTTAACATTGTTGGGTTTTTTTTGGAAAAAAAAAAAAAAGTTGGTGAAATGGAATTTGTGTGCACT
Organism: Perdix hodgsoniae; assembly: GCA_035772895.1. Taxonomy (NCBI): domain Eukaryota; kingdom Metazoa; phylum Chordata; class Aves; order Galliformes; family Phasianidae; genus Perdix; species Perdix hodgsoniae. The sequence continues at coordinate 12,231,191 of JAPSGF010000014.1, read as the reverse complement.
GCTCTAGACATTTGCTCCTACACTTATCATTTCCTGGTATGAGATTAATCAAATATTAATAAATCAATAATGAATGTCAGATCTACAGAACTATCAGGCATTCTGCTGAATTAACAGCACATTGCATCAAATCTGTGAACCTATCTTATGGTCCAAAGTGGGTTATTAGTTTCTGAATATTCTGAATTATCAGTAAAAAGGTAGGGATGAAACTTATAGTTTTCCTTACTAAAGTATGCTTTCCATACAAAAGTATGTTGTATAAAACATTAGCCTGCTTTTCAGACTCTTCAGATATAATCCTAAACTCCAATCTTGATGTTTTAAGCACTGCTTGATGTTTTATGTGGATTTTGGCTGAAATTTGCATCAAACCTTCAGATAGGAAGCTCCAATTTGTTTCTAAAAAGCGTATGGGATTTTCTACTGCTGTATGCAACTCTCACTACTCAGCTTCTATATAGTTCTGTTAATTATCCAATCTAGTGTATATTTTGGATTCTGCTACATTATTAAAAGCATTTAATTGTCAGTTATATGAAGGTGAAAAATCTCTACCAGCATGGAAGTTGGAAAGCTCTGCTAGAGCTGGGCTTCACAAATTGTCATTTGGGCAATAAGTAATTGGGTGAAAGTAGTGGGATACAAGAATGTTTGTTCTCTATATACATTCACAACCCGAAGTTCTTGGCATGCCGATGTGTTCTCAGTCATGTGACAAAATTATATGGAAAGGATAAACTGTTACTTTGTGTGGCTAAAAAGGCATGATAGCAGTCAGTTATATTGTAAGGGTGTGCTGGAATGAATGGTAATGAGAAAACACACCTGTTATCTTGCTGCACACACTTCTTTACCAAAGTACCTGCAGTCAGCCTTCAGACCTCGGCTTGTCACTGTACAGGGCTGTCTTCAGTCTTGAGCTTACTGGGGACTTTGCTTCTCTACTGGACTTTCTGAGGATGAAGAAACCTAGCCAAACTAGAAAGCTCTCTACAAAGGGATTCCAGTGGTGAAAAGCAAAATGGTATATATACATTTTCATGTGGATGTCTCAGAACTTAGGGGCTTGGCTGTTCTGCGTTCTGCAAATGGATTTAATCTTGTTTGGTGGCTCCAGCAGGCACGAGTGTGCCTACCAGAGAGCATTGCATGCAGCTCTTTGAGGTCTGTGCAAAGATGCTATGAAGAGAGATGAAAAATTCACCTGGGCAGCCTGATCAGCTAGGTCCACTCCCTTGATCAGTAGGCAGACAGCCAGATGACTTTAACTAAGGTGCTTCAAATTTGTCATAACGATGATAATGAGGCTCCAATAGCCTCAAGTTATTGGTAAGTGCTGTCCTGGGATTTGTTTCAGGTATCTTCTAATCATCCAGATAAATTTTTGCCCAACTCAACAGTTATGAAACTTGTAAGGAGTGTCAGGAGCTGCACTCCCAAATGGAACGATGACAGTTCATAATCATGTATTATAATAAGCTACTGACAGACCCTCAGAAGCCCTTGGCATTAATCTCTGCCTTCAGTATGGGTGATTGTTATGTACCTTTCCTAAGTAGGTACCAGTTGTGACATGGGGAGAGTAGCATTTTGTGTGCTGTCAGCACTAGGCTCTTATGGTCTATGATGCCATTTAACCCATTTTTATTATGTCTTTGCAAGCGATTACTTACTGTGCAAGTCAAGTCATGTTTGGCACCAATTCCAGTCTCCTTTAATCACACTTATTGGCCTGGAGACACCCTCTGTATTAGAATTTAAGAATGGTCAGAATTGGATTCTGTATTCAAATGGTAGCATTAGAAAGTGACAGAAATGGGAAGGCTGAGTTTTGCGTGGCGGTGATGTTATTTGAGTAGAACTGATACTCTAATTTTAGGAATTTTAATTCTGTTATATCCTCTGAGCCTGGAGAAAGGTTTCCTTTTCACAACTTAAACTTCAAGTGTTTTTACTGCTTAAAAAACCCTGATCTTCACCGTAATTCCTTTTAACTGAGCATGTTTCTACTGAAAAGAAACAAATCAAAAACAATTCCGAACAGAATTCCTTCAGAGTCTGCTAAATGACTCTCTCCAATTCAAAATAAAATTCAGATTATGCACCATGGTTTCAGAGAACAAGATAGTTGTAGAATACACGGGAATGCCGGAGTAAGGTTGAGAACTCTCATGCTTTCTTACATTTTTCATGAGATTACGCATATCTGGAATATATTTGGGAGTAAAATGACTTGAATTCAGACTATTTTAAGTACAGATAAGATGTGACCAAAAATAAATACAGAACTCCACAGAACTACAAGGCAATTCAGATATTTACTGTCATGAAAGCAATTTATAACTGCTTGGTATCCCATAGATATAAGTTGAGGGCTTCATTTGTTGCCTGCTGGGATTTAAACAGAAGCCACAATTTTTTTTTCCTTGTACACTGGCCTTTTAAATAGGGAGTAATGCAGAATTAAATGTTTTACTTAATACTGTTAGTTAGAGGCACCATGGAAGCTTCATTGAGATTCCATGAAAACATTACACAGCTATTGGATTCTTCCAAACTGGCACGTGAGATGACATTAAAGTTGTTAATGGTGGGTTTCTGGATGTCAGAATGACAGTTTAGGATTGCTGATTATTTTTACAGTTATTACTTCTGCAGTCTGTTTAGATTTGTATAAAAGAAAAATACAGAAGAGGAGGAATTGAGAAGTTTATTTAGCTGTGTAACTAAAAAACTCCAATGCATAAGTGACAATCTGTCCTTAAATATCAAGACTTTAATTTATTGAAACTTGTAGGCAACTGTTTATAATTATAAAGCACAGAGTCCATTCATAACTGTAAAGCACAATTCTGTCTTACTAATATCTTACTAATATCACAAGTAGCTAGAATTTTATTAATGTTCTGCTAGTACCTCTGTATTAACTGCACATGAAATTGCTGTTCTTGAGCACTTCTGATATTCAAAGTTGAGCCCCCACCTGAGCACCAGCATCCTCCCAGAGGAGTGTCATCTAAGACAAGGCCTCCAAAGGGCTTTCTCTTGATGGTGCTGGAGATTGGAGTGAATGAACCTGCGTGGTACAGTCAGAGATGCTGCAGTTTCAGCCCAAGCAAATTCTGTCACAGTCAAAGTTATTCAATTAACATTTTAATAAAAAGTTGCTTCTAACATTTGCAGTTGAAGTAGACAGAATCTTTCTAATCCTCTCTGAGCTGCATTGCTATTCATTTCAAAACAATTTAAGAATGCCAGAATCAAGGGCAAGAACTGAAAATTAACAGTTGCCAATTCAATTCCTTGGCACCTGCTTTTATTGTTGAATTAAAAAGGCTCCAGCAGCTACAACCGGCTCCTTCAGATATTTAGAGGAGCTTTATTAAGATGAATGGAAATAGCATACGTGATGTTGTAAGGAACATTAATTTTAAAAATAAAGTATTGAGACCACGTTCTCGTTAGAACTGATATAATATAATGAAATAGCAAAGAAAAAAGATGTTCTTAAAACTAATAATTTATATGGAATAGGCTCAATTAGAAGAGACATTCGTGAACACCAGCTCACTAGACCTTAGACACAGGTTTCAGGCAACGTATTCTTCTCCTGTACATAATGAGTGATATGGAAAAAATCTTGCTTATTAATACAATTTTTGGAAATTTAATCCAGTTGACAATAATATTATCACTACCTGATTATCAGTCAAAAAGAAAATCAACATATATTGATCACTGTCTTTACACCCTCGAAGAAATTCTGATTGTGTACATACCTGTATGCTTGCCTTAAATGTGATTAGAGGATATGTGCATAGTCAGAGACTCGCATTAAAACTAATGGGATGTTGATCATGCACATAATTATACTTGGAATGTTCATTAATAAAAAGTAGACTGGTTTATTTTCATTATATATGCTTTTAGTGATTTGGTATGCATCTGTGATGGAGCTTCTCTTCTCTGTAATTGGCCAGGCGCATGACGGATATTAGCAAGTGCTGCTGTGTATCTCCTTTCAGTTGTGTTTTGGTCTGGAGCAGAAGGGTTAGGTTTATCTTTGCAGTCATTCCTAAAAGGATATGCTAGGCTAGAGGTTGGGCAGAATTTTTTTCCTGTAAGTAATGCAATGTCTATACAGCAGAATCTCCCATGTAACTTTCTCCTCCAATAAATTTCATATAATCTGTGATCCTTTTACATTCTTGGAGAGATGCACAGCAACCCAGTGAGGCTGTGACTTCAGATATATGGCAAAGTGCCTCTTGTGGACAGTGAGTATAGAGTGGGTCCATCTATTTCAAGGTAAAATTTGGCAATCAGGGACAGTCTTGCTATCTATCTGTGAAATTAATTTCTATTTTAGTGCTTCTTAACCAGCAGTGACTGAAATCAATGACTCTTAACATTCCTCTAAGTCAGTTCATTTGGGCATCTTTACCTAGATATAAAATAGAAATCAGCAAAAGCAGTACTTGAAGTCAAGTCAGTGTATTCCATTGCATGACAGCTTGAAAACAGAAATCTTTTCATGGAAGTGAATCTCTTCTGAGGATGCTATTTTTCATCATTTATCTCAGAGTGTAATATGAGAAGGAGCGGACTTGAGATTTAGTGGAAATATTTGTTTTTATAGTTTATTACGGTTACTCTTATTACTGTCATTACACTTTACAAATTCAAGAACATTTCTTTGTATAAATCTTAAAAATTTCCTGGACATATTTTGTCCATTACCACCAACTCTATAAATAGAAAACAAACAAAAAAATCAAGGTACTTGCCATCTGCAGTACTGTAAAAATACATAAATAAATTAAAAGACAAGAAATCCATACCCAAGTTGTTACAAGTCCAGTCATGTTGTAAATCCAGTACAAAGCTATTTTGATAAGGTCCTAGTGAAGTTCACCAAGACTTTGCCCAAACAGCTTTATGAAACTCACTGATGTATACAAGATGGTAGATGTTGATCCCAGAGTTTTAGAACATAATTTCTGCATGATTTCTCTCTCCTTGTTGCTTCGATATTATTGTGGCTTGTTGAGAGCTAGCTAACACTTAATTGAGAAGTTGCCTGCAGGCTAGTATTGGATTCAAATAATTTAAAGTTATCTTGAATTCTCATAATTTTGAGTGGTTATCTCACTTCTGGTTTGACAGACGTCCATAACTACAATACATTTCCATGCATCTAATTTTTATTTATATATATTTAAGAAGTACCCCAATTTACTTTTAATGTGAACAAAAATGCAAATTTCTTTCAGTGCAAAAATAAATTTGTTGAAGTTGACTTCTGTGCTTTTATTATCCCTGAAGACTCGGCCCCTTGAGGTGAGAGTCTTTTTTTCTCTGATTTAACAGTACCTAACACGGGGATGACAAATAACTAATGACCTCCCACTAACGCAAAGTCACAGTGGCCTTGGGATTTTGTGTATCCCATAAAAGTCTTTCACAGCTATGTGTTCAAAGATTTGAATAGATACCTCTTTGACAGCTACACGATACAGTAAAATGGAGAATGTGCATTTGGGCAGTAGAACTTTCTTCAGATTATATATCTCAGCAGTCATTGTTGCAAGAGCTATGTAAAGGTAATTGATAGTTTAAGACCTTAACAAAATTCATCCTGTTGGGCTTTTTACTGAAGTCTGGGAAATGTGGCTGCTGTGCACTTTAACAAGTCCTACAGCATACTGTCATCCTGCTTGCCTCTAGCAAAGGCAAGTTGAAAGAAAGGTAGATCATCCATCCAGCCCACTGAACAGAAGAAAAATGGCAATATGAATTTTGTCCCCTCAGTAGATTAGTCTCGTTTCTGAAAGCACTACTGCATTGTTGTTTTTGTATATTCTTGTCTTTAATCCAAGTAAAGATAATGAAACAAAAGGGAAAAATCTTCAGAATGTTCCCTGTTTAATTAAATTAAAACTAGGAAGCAATCAGTGTAGTATGCATCTAGAAATTATATGGAGTATGCTTTTTTTCCTTTTTCTTTTCTTTCTTTTTTTTTTTTTAACAGTTCTATTTATAACAAGTAAGACCTGGAATGAGTTATGGAAGTCATTTCCTTATGTATAGAAGAGAATTTTATCACATCTCTCACCAAGTTTATGTCTTCTACTTTATCACTAGAGTTTCTGCTGGCTTATAGCCACTGTCCCATTTTAATAAAAGAAAGGAGAGAGGGCCTAATCTAGAAAATGCTTTAAGCCCATTTTTAATTTCAGGGCTGTTGAAGAATTGCTGACATTGGTGGAGACATTCTTGCTAACCTAGAATTTACTATGCATATGTTTAAAGGCTTAGTTTGATTTGTTCCAAAGGGGATTGTGGAAGTGCTGAGAATAACACTATTCTTTCTCACTAATATCAGAAACTTTGCGTAAAATATAGCAAGATTTCTATTTTTGATTTGGATATGATACGTGTAGAAATGTTAGAGTTAACCATATCTGAAGTGGTTGTGCAACTGAGAATACTGTTATGTTTTCTTTAACAAATCATGCCAATTTGTAAAAAGGGGTGAAAGGAAGACATAGTCTGCTTGATTCTTCATGAGTTTGTTAGAAACACTGAATGAGCTGTGTACTATGAAACAAAGCAAATCTTCCTTGAATTAAGATTCTGTTTATTTTCCAGTTCGATAAATCCACACTTAGGACTGTAAGTTGTTTTCTTTGCTGTTAACAACAGTGCTTTCACATGAAAAGGCGCACATAAGAACATGCTCAGTATTTTTAGCAGCTTCTAGGTTGTTTTCTGTTTTGTTTTTTTATTGTTTTGCTAGGTGCACCATAGTTCAGGTGGACTGTGAGAAAATCCCAGTCTAAGCTTTCCTTTTACTCTTTTTCATAGGCTCCATCTATTGTGTTTTGTATATCAAATAATTTCTCATCCTGCTTTGCAGTAGCATCTATGCATGAATGATACTTGGACTTATCCTTTTGGGTTCATTGTAATAAAACATAATACATTTCTGATGCCTTCAAATGCAGAAAACGTAGTTGCTGATATCCCAGAAATACTGAGCTGATCTAGTTGTTCATCCCTGCACGCTCCCAATATTCTGCTAGAAATGATATGCATTTCCATTTAGCCTATGTAAGGTATTGCATTACAGTGCCGTTCTTAAGGTGACATGAGAACGTTCAAGAATTGAAACAAATGTAATGTGACATAATTATCCCAAATTAAATTGTAATTAAATCTGGTCAATATTACAGCTTATTGTTTTGTGATGTAGAATGCTTTTATAACTCCTGTCCTATCTTTAACAGAGGTAAGTGAATCACTCTCTAAAATAGAGTATGTATTTTAATTCTTCACTGATATCACTAGAACTCTGAATTCCATTTAGAACATATGCTTCAATGTTGCAAAAAGTGGTCATTCCATATACTGTATTGAATTTCATGGTGATTTTCATCTGCTGAGAATACTGCTAAAATGATTTAATGAATGTAATGTTCTCTAATGTTTTTTTCCCAATGCAAACTGATTGTTTTTTGTTTTCTCAAAGACCAAACAATTATTTGTAAGTAGTTGAAGTTGATTATTAGTAATAGATAATCCAAAGTTGAGGACTTTAATGAATGTATTTCACCTTTCACTCCTTTTCCTTCAACATAACAAAAAATTAATTTAGTCCAGGAAGGTTTGCTACTAGAATTTCCTTAGAGAAAATCCCAGAGTAAACTATGCACCTAATCTTCAAATATTCACACTGGCAAATGAGTTCCAAGAATAATGGTTTTAATGGAAAAGTAGCCCAGATGCTTGTTGATATGGTGAAGGTGAATAGATTTAAATTTGACTTGATGGTTTTTGTGCTTCCTTACAATATTGAGATCTGATTCACTTGGTTCTTTGTTGTTTGAAAAGCTGCATCTTTTCCTAAGATCTAATAGATCTTAGGCCGTTGTATTTACAGTAACTTCCCAACAATTTTTTTCACAATTATGTATGAAATACATGAAATTGTGCAAAGAACAATGATTGTGATCAGTACTGTTGTATGTTTGTGAGCTGTTGCTGAGAGGTAGCTCTTGCTGCTCACCATTGAAAGTGAATAAATTATAGGTGGTTGGGGTTGCTTGTTGCTTGGATTTTTCTGCTCTGCAAGTAGAAAAGACATACGACAGTCCCCATCCTTGGCACCTTGCTGGGGGGCAGTGAGCTCTGTAAGGAAGGCTTAATCACAGCTACTGCCTTAACATGGACAGAACCATTCTACTTAGCCTGTCAAGCGTGGAAGACATTGCTCTGGGTGAAATCTCAGCGCAGGCAAGACCAGCTTTCTAGCACTGTCAGTGCTCTCTGACACTAGTGAAAGGAGGATACATCCCCAAAATGATTTTGTTTTTTGTTTTTTGTTTTTTTTTTTAAAAAAAAGGAGAGAAATACATGGTTCTTGCAATTGCCGCCTCTTTTGTTAAGGCCTTGCCTGGTACTTCTTGCATCTTGTGGTACAAAATAGGGCCTCAGAGATTAGAAAGGTGAAGAAAAAGGGTGGGATGGATTGTTTGTTTAAGGCAAAACTGGAAGAGGGAAAGCAAACTACATAGCACTTTGTGGAAGCAGGCATCGGCATGGGACTGTTGTTGGACCACCTGTTGCAATCCCTGTCTCCGATAGGACAGTACTGCTTGCAGGGGGTTTCAAGAGCCAGGTGGGCACCCTCAGAGCTGTGACACCTTCACAAGTAGGCAGAGTGCCATTCTGGAAGTCAGGTTTCCTCAGCAAAGCTGAAATAACGAATTCAGCTGAAATGAAGAGGATAAAAGCAGATCGCTTTTCATGCTGAGAGTGGAACGGTGATTACACCCGTGTTGCAATAGGAGCTCAAAAACGGTGGGAAGACCAAATGCAGCCAAGCAAGGAGGCAGTTTTACAGCCACGGGGCAGCAGAGCCACAGGGCTGTGGGCGGCCCGGGCTCCTTGGGTGCCCTGCAGGGTGCGCTGCAGCCCCCAGCACGGCGGGGAGGCTGGCTCTGATCGGTTGGTTTGAATTCGCTCAGGGCCCAATGGCTCCCGGTTCTGCATTCTGTGCTGTGGCAGTGTGGGCTGTGCCGTGTCCCTGAGGGCAGCCCAGCCTGGCCAGCTGCCTCAGCCTGCAGCTGTTAGCTGCTCACAGCTGGAGTGAGGCTGTGCTGCCGCAGGCAGAGATCAATACCTTTCCAGAACGTTCTCCTGCTTGGCGGTAGGGATGGAGCTGGGAAGTTCCGTCCTGAGATTTCTGAAAGTAAAACAGCAGTGTGTAAAAATAAATAAATAGAAATAAAAATAAAAAATGTCTTGCTGTGGGTGGTGGTTTTGCATGCAGTGCTCAGCACTGTTATCAGGTATATGCCGTGTGGAAGACTGATAAGGGCTGGTGGCCTGGAGGAGCTTCATCCTTCCTTGTGAGCAAGCTCTTATGTGAAAGTCTGAAGTGAGAGAATGGTTTCTGTCTCCTTTGTCCAACAGTGCAATTTCTTTTTGGTTTTCGGGCAGCTATGGTAATAATAAAACTTGTTATAAGCTTTGTTTCACCTTTCCAGACAGGCAGTTTCTCTTCTTACATAACTAAATCTTCCATGCAGTGAAATGTAGTAATGCGTTTTCAAACTAGCATGGCTTGACCTTACTAAATTCACTGAATTAAAAACTGGCCTTCCTGGTTAGTCAGGCTGTCTAACTCGCAGGGCAATGCGGTGCTGCTGGGGGAGCGTGCAGCTTTGGCTGGACTGTTTCCAAGCCTAGAAAAATCATTTTAGCCCCTGTGGACCATTGAATGGCTGTTTTAGTCACAAGAGCTTTTGAGTAGCTGCAGATAATTTGCTTCACAATTGTTTGGGTTTGGTTGTTTTTGTTTTTTTGTTGTTTTTTTTTTTTTCCTCTGCTCTAGAAGTTTTCGTTATATATTTTAACATTATTTATAGTAATCTTCAGGGAGCGTAGACTTAGGTCACATGGGATAAAATTTATAGCACAACCACTGAGCCATTAGAGAATTAAATGAACAGCCTACATGGCCAGGACGAGACCTGAGGACTCTCAGAACAGAGGTGAATTTCACCCACTCTCAGGAAAGATCGATTTCTCTAAAAGCTGCTATGCTATCACTGAAGATTGTTTTTTTTCACACAGTATCCTCCTCCTGCATATTTTCAGCAACTGAAGAGCAACGTGTTTGTAGACAAATTGTAAAGATGAGTTTTTCCTTCCTTCGAAGTCTTCCAGAGATCCCAGTTTGATCTCAGCATGATTTTGAAAGCTTTGATCTTTTAAGGTTTAATTTAGTCCAGTGGCAACTTGGTTCTCCAAGGCAATTCACCTTTCCCTGTCTTGTTTAAAAGGAGGGAAAAAAAATAAGGTGAAAAGGAAAGACAAAAAGCACTTTGTAAGTGAGGAACAAAAGCTTCATTAGAGAGAAAGCATCTGAAAATCTGCTCTCCAGCAAAATAACCCTTTGCAATCCTATTAGCCTACCGTGAAAGAATTGCTCTCTGTGGTGCTAAACTCTCTACACACCCTTTTAAATCCATTTTGAGATTAAAAAAAAAAAAAAAATCCAAATAAATAGTTTATTTACTGTTTCAGTACAAAGCTAATACATTTTAAAAGTGTAAAATTGTTTCACAGTTGTGTAGGACAACCTTTGCTAAACTCAAATGGAAATAAATAACAGTTCATTGTACCCCAGCTGAATTTTTTTATTTTTTTTTGTCAAACACTCAGATACAGCCCTCTGTTAAAAATCTCATTATATCTCTCATCACATGGCTGCACGTTCAGTTAAAGTAGCAACACGAATTGGCAGCAGTGGCCGTATCTCCCGTAAGATATGACCATAATAATGAATGTTGCTTTGAAACTTTTTTCCTGCTTTCCATTCCTGTATGACAAAGGGAAGGTACTGGTAGGAGTCCCGAAATACACTTGTGCTCTTAGATTTGTTGGTTGTTCAGGGGAGCACTGGGGTGTGTGATTGCAAGCATGGTCTGTTTCATGGTCGAAGAGCACATATAGAAAAGAGGTGATACTTTTTAATGGATGAAATTAAATGGAATAAGAGCGTAAGAGCAGCACAGATAGAATACTGCTAATGTATTTATTTTGTAACATACTGGTGCGCAGTTGGCATTGTTACAAAGACCACTGGTCCTCCTACCCCAATAAAAGTTACTGTACCAAGGGCTTAGAAAGAGCTAAGGAACTATAATGTACTTAACTGATTATGTAATTCTGTTCCCTAAAGGAGAAAAGAGAGTTTCTCAACACAGTTGATGATGAGCTTGCTCCCTAGAGCATGAAACATTAATCTACATTTCTAAAGCCTCTTAGCTGAATGTTAGTGGCCTGTGAACCTGAAAAGGTTCAGAGCTGGCTGAATTGTTAGGGGGTTATCGGTGATATGAATTTAGCAGTAACTGAGACTTGCCTTTCTGTGCACCGAATGCTTTTCAAAATTACCATTATTTTGATCAAATTTTCTTAATTGTTGGATTGAAATTTTGTTTCATCACTCTTTTTTCATTTCCCTTCCCTTCCCCCCCATTAATTTACTGTAATGCTAAAGCATAATTTACAAATAGTATTTCACCTTGCCATCATGTTAGCAAAGTGCAGTGGTGTTTCATCTTGCTGTTGTCTTGGCAAGTGTATGGGGAATTTTATATAACACAAAGAATATGTTTTTGAAGGTGAAAATGGAGTATGGGCCATAAATCCTTGGGTGCTCAGCAAGTTTGTGTCACCAGAGGTGTTTGAAAAGAGACTAAAAGCGTTTGTCTACACTGTGTTAAACTTCCCAGGTTAGCAGTGCATACTTGAATCATGCAGCAACAAACTGTTTTACCTCTTTATACATCATTAAGTCTTTCAGTTGACTTCTTTGTTCTGTTCTGGTTCTGAAACACTGAACAGTGGCTGTAGCTTAAGACAGATAAGGATTAGATGCACTATGTGATGTGATGTTATGCTATATGCTGTTAAGATACCTTTCTGCTGTGTGTTGAAGATGAGCTAAAGCTTCAACTAATCCCTGGACACAGAAATTTGACACCTGCTCAAAGTAGCCGTATCTGTTGGAGCTTTATTTCTGTTCTACAGGAAAGTTGGGAAGTGGGGATGGGTGATGTAGTCAGCCATTTAAAATCATCTGAAAAATGGGCCTGCTGGATCCCCTGCTACTGCAGTTACCTAAAATTGTGGTGATATCTTTGCTCCTTGTCCATTCAGTTATGATCATTGCTGTTAGCTTTTTGCTGTACAGGGAACTGTTCTGTTGGTGCTTGCTGATGGGATATGTTTGAGGCTACAGTCCAGATCTGAACTGATACTTAATATCTATTTAATATTAATATTCTTCATCAAAGTCACAATTTTATTTAAAATAATGGTTTTCTTTTCATGCTTTTTTTTCTAGCCATTGATCATTTTATCATGATTTTGTACTCAATATGACAGCTTAGAAACTTTTTATTTTCTAATAATGCAAACTGAAGGTCTCATGTTATCACTAGAGTCTGAAAATGATAGTTTTAGCCAGCACCAAGAATAATGAGACTTTCAATTTGGTCACAAGAGATGATAAAACTATTTCTTGTAGCATTTCCAATTTTATTTTTTTTTCTTTTGCCCAGGTGAGAAATACTAGAAAAAATATTCTGATGGGTTTTTACTGTTTGCTCTATTCCCAAAAGGATAAAAACTCTTTCATATTAACTCTAGAAGGAAAGGTTTGGGCTTGCTGTTTCCTGTGATACATTTCATACATTTCAATACCCGAGGTCTAAATAATTTTGAACTTCGGGGATATGTGGAATATAAACCAAGCTCAGTATCTGTGATGGCATTTAAGACAAATGGATTCATACCTTTGTTCTGTACCATATCTTATCAAATTGGTGATGCGTTCACATTAGCTGATATACAACATATACAGATCACATACGTAGCATAAAATTCATATACTTTGTCTCTTCCCATCATTTGCTAGGTAACTCTCTTCCTCTTAGTCTTTTTAAAGGGAAGTATAATAACCTACTGCTTTATCTAATTTAATCTAAGAAGAATGCACTTAATTAAGATTTTGATTAATTTTATGGCCCTCACTTGCTCATTTTGCCAATAATATTGAAACGAAGCAAGAAATTTATAATCAAATGATAATAGTAAGTTTGATAACTGTAATTTTATGGTAAGCTAGGTCAATCTAGAGCAGCCTTGAGGAGAAGGACTTAGGTGTGTTGATCAGTGAGAAACTCAACACATGCCATTAGTACACGCTTGTGGCCCAGAAAGCCAACTGTGTCCTTATCTGCATCAAAAATGGGGTGACCAGCAGGGTGAGGGAGGGGAATTCTCCCCTTTACTCTGCTCTTGTGAGATCCCACCTGGTGTACTGTATTCAGCTCTGGAGGTCCCAGTGTAAGAGGGGTGGAGCTGAGCTGTTAGATTGCATCCAGAGGAGGCCACAAGGATGCTCAGAGGACTGGAGCACCCCTCCTGTAGAGACAGGCTGAGGGAGCTGGGCTTGTTGAGGAAGCCTGGAGAAGGCTCCAGGGAGACCTCATTGCAGCCTTTCAGTGTTTAAATGGAGCTTATGAACAGGAAGGAGACTGACTTTTTACACAGGCAGATAGTGATAGGACAAGGGAAAATAGTCTTCAATTAAACTAGGGGAGATTTAGGTCAGGTAGTAGGAAGAAATTCTTTACTCAGAGGATGATGAGACCCAGCTGTGGGTGCCCAAGGCCAGGCTGGGCAGGGTGCTGGGCAGCCTCAGCTGGTGGGTGGCAACCAGTCTGTGGCAGAGAGTTGGAACTGAGTGATGTTAAGGTCATTTCCATGCCAAAGTGTTCTTTGTTGCTATGATAAGCTATGTTTGTCCTTCTTTGGCTTAAAAACGTTGATTAAAGGTGATGTTTAATGGTATGTGTGTATTTCACATCACTAAAAATACAAGCACCATGTCACTCAACTGTTGTCTTGAAATAAGATATTCTGGAGATATATCAATGCTAAGCAAGAGTTACTTCTTCAAAGGTGCCAAGGGTGTGCCGCCCCCATGAGAATTTTAGTCAGGACTGCATCAGTGACATCTGTCTGAATGACTGGTATCTTGTGCTCAGTGAGGATGCCAGAGGCTGGCAGCCACAGTGTGTGTGCCAATCACCTGCCCACCATTATAATATGTAGAAGAGGAAGGACACTTAGCACCTCCCTTTTGAAATCCCCATCAGCTAAAAAGACCAGCAGCTGGTGGAGTAATGTCCTGAAAAAATACAGATTCAGAATGTGCAGTAACAGTGAGGCTCAAAAGGGCTGCTAAGGTAATTTGACAGCTGCTAGAGGAACTGTGCTCTTTGCACTGATTAAACAGGTTGAGTTGCTGGCCTGGGGCTTAGGCTGTGCTTGGGGATGGGATCCGAGTGAGGCTTCTGAGAACAATAAATCTCAGATACATACCAGGAACAGGAAACAGGAGATGTTGCTACAGTAAGGCAAGGAGTAAAACTAGACCTCTGTTTGAAATAATAAAGTTCAGGGACTGGGGAGTCCGATGGCTTTCATCTCAGCCTAGAGTGAGATTCAGAGATCAAGAAGTAGAAAACGAAGTCACAGAGGGACGGCGTGTCTAACAAGTGGCTTACACAGGCAGTAAAAGCACTGCCTCTGTGTTCCTTCACCAAGAGCACTGTCGTGTCCTGCAGCTTTTGTCCCAGCCTACAGTTAGATTTAAAATTTAGAAAGGAGGATGCAGGAGTGTTGTAGAAAGTGGGGTGAGATGGTACAGTCAAAAACATAGCTACATATCTAGAGAGATGTATTATGCCTACATGTCTACATATTTGAGGAGCAATCTGATTAACGTTTATAAATATCTAAAGGGAGGTGGGAGTGAAATGGATGAGGCCAGGCTTTCCTCATTGGTATGTGGTGATAAGACAAGCGATGTTGGCCTAAAACTTGAACGTAAGATGTTCCACACAAACAAGTGGAAGAACTTCTTTACAGTAAGGGTGATGGTGCAGGTTGTCTAGAGAGGTCATGGAATATCCTTCTATGGAGATATTCAAGACATGTGGAGGACTGTCTGTGCAACCTGTTGTTGGGTACCTGCTTATGCTGGGACGTTGGTCTCGATGATCTTTTGAGGTCCCTTTCAGCCTTTGTAATTCTTTGATATCATCTGTATAGTCTTAGCCTGGAGGCTAACAGCATACGGTGATACTGCTATCAGGATTTAGGTTCTGAAAAGAAGCAGTGTAAACCCCATGGAGGATTACAGTTATTACCTGTGTTGTATCTCTGAGATTAGTATCAGTCTTGGGGGTCCAGAGAAGAAGAAATACAACGCTTATGATGAGCCAGACTTTGACAAAATGAGGGCTGCTTTTGCATCCAGTCTCTGCACAGTCCTCAGTTGCACTTAGAGCTGCTCTTCTGAGCTACTGTCAGCTCACAGTTAGGCTTGGAATTCTGAGGAGAAATAGGAGACCTGTGTGAGGTGTGGAGCAGAGAAGAGACTGCAAATGTCAGTTGAGGTCTGCTGTTGGTTTTATCCCCTCAGCAGTCAGGATCCCAGGACCTTACTCTCTGCCTGGTTTGGCAGTTTTGATGAATCTTACGCTGAGGGCTGGAGTCTACTGAAACTCAGACCTCTCTGACTTCCTGAATTGTGTCTCTCCTGCATGTTCTGATGCACTGCAGTGTTCCGCTCTCACTCAGCACTGAGCTGGCAGGACTGAGCAGAACCTGTGGTGTGCACTGCATTGGTACGTAGCCATTTGTGGGAACTGCTGCCCCAGCTGAGTGTGTTAGAGCTGCCGCTGTGCTAGTCTGTCCTGTGATTTACTGAGGTCTATAATCTACTTTTGTTATTGATGTTCGTGTGAATTTTGTGAAATGTCACTGTTGTGTTTTTTTTCAGTGTTTATATCGATGGTGTTTTTTTTCTGTTTTGACAGTTTTCCTTGTTAATCTCTTTTTAATAAAAAAAAGATAAAGCTTTTCTTCTGCACGTGCCCTCAAGCATAGAATTGCAAGTCATATGTCTCTGCACCTGTCAAAGGTACACAAAGATCCAAAATGCAACACAACCATGATTGAGGTTGGAAATGTAAAGAGGAATGGGATGCATTCCTTTAGTAAATAGTTCTCTCTGCCATCCAGGCTATTTCAGTGATGCTTTATTTTGGGATGGAAGGATTCTCAGTAACAATTTCTGCTAACATTGGCATGAAGCATTAGGGCTTTGAGGGTAAGGTGAATTATGTGTCTTGAGTTAAATCATTCATGGTATTATTAATAAGTAACTTCAGGAAATATAACTGGAATTTACATTTCTGGGGAAAAAAGAAAATAAGAAAGTAGGACAACGCCAGCTGGCATATGAGGAAAAAAGAACATACTACCTGCTTGTTGATCATTCAGAAACGTGCGGTGGGCTAAGCTCTGCTTCTGTACTAATTCATGGCAAATCATTTGCCTAGTTCTGACACTAACAAGAGTCTCTTTCATATTTGCTGGCTCCCAAACCTCCCATGGTAGTGCATGCATTTCAGCATGATGGCTGATCAGGCCTGCACTCTGACACATCCTGCTCTGATCATTTATCACAGTCATATGTGATTTATTTACTTCCGACTCTGTGAGTTAGCAGGCTGCCTTCAGGATAATGTGGCTACTCAGTTTAGCTGTGCTGTAAATTAATACATTTGTTTTACTTCAGACTCGCAGACTGTGCTTGCTTGGGTTTCTTTTTGACTAAGAATGTAGCAGAATTTACTGTTGAACTTCAGCATGCTGATTTTGACCAAGTTAGTACTGGGTACAACTCTGACTCTGGAATCTTTTTTGCCTCTTGAAAATATGGTGCTCCTTGTGCTCTTTTTGCTATTTCACAGCTTTTGTCATATGGTGCTGTTGCAACTGTTCATCACGGTACAGAAATTGTGTCCCACCAGGTTCTTGGACATGTGTCAATTTAGGGGCATTGGGAATAAAAGTATAACATGAGCTGGAGAAAAATTTCTCTTAGTTCTGTACTAAAGTGGAGTTATTGTTACCAATCCCATGTTTCCTTTGTACATGTTAGCAATGGGAGCATGATGGAACCACGTGCTCTACAAAAATGTGTTCTTCCAGAGCTTTTGTACTGCACAACTCTGAGTTACTGCTGATAGTTGTTATATTAAATGGCAGTTTTGGGGGCAATTTTTTTTGTTTTCTCCCATGCAAGTTTACAGAGGAATCATGTTTGAGCTTTACTAAGATGTCTGACTTTTTTTAAACCTTGGAAATTCATTGGTTGATTGTGGGTAGGTGTTCTTCCTGTCTGTCATCTTTATGTTAGAGGACATTTAAACCCCATCAGAATTTGGGGGTACCGTGAGGCAATTTTGCTTTAACTCTCCTTTGACTGCACATCTATAAATTCCATTAGGCATTTGTCATAAAAGCTGCACGTGGTCACAAAGCTTTCCATTCTGCTGAGACTCCACACACAGCATCACAGGAAGTATCTTCACTGGGCCCCGTCTTTTTCACATGAAAACTCCACAGTCCAGCATGAAGAAAACAGCATCAGCAGGTATTAAAAGTCTCTGGTTCTTTGTCACGCAGGCTGTGCTTTACTTGTAATAGGTGTAACTTAATTCATTTTTCCTAAAATGAGTGCACTGGTAACACAGATCAGCAAATGTTACAGCCAGAACTGCATATCTGGTGCATGTGTGTGCTGTAACCTTTTAGACTGAAAAACCAAATGTATTTATATATCTTCCATAATTTTTCCTGTTTGCCTGATCATTGCCCTTGGCGTGCTACATTATAGCTTCTTATTAGCATTCCCTTTTGTAATGGAATATTTTACGTTGGGTACTCAAATATCTATAAAGACACTAGTAAAAAAGTCGACATTTACAATATGGCAAAAAGGGCTTCTAGGGTGTCTATAATGTCCCTGTGTTGACACTGGATGTGGATTTAGTAGTGAGATGCAACCAGCATGTTCCAGCAAATGAATTTATTCCATCACCAGTTAGAGAGCCAAGTATTTCCATCAGGGCAAGTGAGTGGCCTCCTTTCATAACTTTGGTACTAAATCTCTTAGAGGCTAGAGAGCTCTACATTTTAGCCTTTTTCTTTTTCTTCTGCAGAATCTTCTTGTCTTTCCTGAGAGAAGACTGAAACCTATGCATTTTGGGTATGGGAGGCCTGGATGTTTATCTCATTGCAGCAATCCATCCTTTTCCTCTGAGCAGATTCTGAGCCCTTCTATAACTCACTGCCTTGGTGTTTTTTCCCCCTACTTGTGGCTGAAGTACATTAGGGAGCTTTAATCACTTTTACACTGAAGCCTAGTTCAAATTTATCTGTGGGCTTCAGAAGTTCTGAATCACTTCATCGAGTTATAAAGATACAATCCTGGCTGGTTGATACAACTCTGCCAGGGAGAGTTGTCTACAACTACCTGCCTGGGAACCAGCTTTTTTAAAACTTTAACATAAGGTTCGTGATCCGGTAGCCATGTGCTTATCTGCATTGCTGTTCATCCGTACGTGAGCTGTTATCCCTAGCTTCATCAGCTCCCCGCGCCACATTTCCCTGGAATTTTGGTTGAGAAAATAATACCTACAGATTAGAAATCTGAATAAGCAGTGTGTAGTTGAAAGCTTTGATTACACATCTGATTAATATTTTAGTATGACTTGTTTTTGAATTTCACATTTTTTTTATTTAGCAGACAAAATTTAAGAGCCATGTTTTCAGAATCTGGTATCTGTCTTTGTTCTAAGGTCAGCTATTCCGTTCATCCCGTTAGCTAACTAATAATTGGTGCGCTAAGACACATTTGGGTTATTCGGAGACTAAAAAATTCATGGTGTCATAATTTCGCTTTATTGGTTCAGTATTGGAAAAGTCAAGAGAAGTCTGGTGCTTCAGATTCATTCGTTTAAAATGAAAATATTAAGCTTCTGACAGTGTGTAAAAATGTTGCATTTGAAAAGATGTGATCTGATTTAACTCAAAGCAATTACAATAAATTATCACTGGCATAAGTCTAAAATGCTGAAGAAGTTATTAGAAAATGTGTTCCCATTAAATCATGGAAGAGAAAACATTTTTAACTGTATCAATATTTATTGTGAAATTACTTCTTTAAAAGGGAATAAAGAGGAGGTTAGAAAGTACTATAAAGTAACTGGCAACCATCGTGCTGTAGAAAAGCATCTCACACAAGTTAATTTTCTCCAACAGAGACCTGCAATTATGTTAGATGTTAAGCCTCTTTCGGTGCATTAGTTGAGAGTGTTTGAGTACTAGAGCAATAAAGGTGGCATGAAAGGAAATCTTGGAAATTACAGACACCCAGAAACTGGAACTTTTCAGAGCTATGTGAGATATTAAGCAGCACAGCTTGCAGGTGTGTAAAATGAGTCCCTGACAGGCAAGGACTCCCAGCACAGGAGACAGTCTGCTGTCTGTATCCTGTGCAGAACCGCGGCGCCCAGATGCCTTGCACTGCAACTCAGCTCAGACACTGAAGCTGAAGCTTTTTTTCATCTTTTTATTTGCTCAGGTTTGTGCCTTAATCCAGGTCTTGTTTTAATCAGATGTGCGGTAATCAACCTCTGTAGAATTGGTAATTATTTATTGTTTGAGGCCTTCTCCCCTCAAGGCTCTGTCTGTTTGATTTATGTACCTGGCACCTCCTTTACCAGCTGCCATCCTGGTACGTATTTATTTGGAACTAAAGAGGAAAGAAAGTATAGTAAGTTCCAAGCCTTTAAGCAATGTGAATGTTTCTTTTTATTGCTATGTAATGTTCTCCTGAAGTGTGGAAATCTAGCCAGACAAACTTGGGATGCTAAGAAATGCAGAATACTTTACTTCCTTTTTTACCAGGAAAAACAATATTCTATTTTTTGAAGTAGGAACATAGTGGTTATTTAATGAACAGGTTTTTATAAGGGGAGATTCATCTTAAGTCAAAATCTTGCATTTTGTAATCACTGTAATAAAGCACAGCCAACTGGAATGTTAAAGACTGTTTTCTTTTATCCTTCAGATGAAGTTTAAAAGACTTGCTCTCTTTCTACCATGCTAACCATTCATTTTTTTATCACCTCAATGCCAGTTGCTCAGTGTCACGAGTTGTTATGTGTTCTGCAGCTGTAGGTACTTAATACAGTCAACAGAAAGCACTTCTCTGTAGCACGGTTTGACCATGAGTGGTCAAGGTGGCCAGAATGACCCTGTTTGGACCCTAATAATCCTCAAAGACTAGAACTGGGAAAGATTGTTATCTTTAATTCATAAAAGGAGAAGTCTTCCCCTGCCTACCCACCCAAAAAGGAAACAATTACCTGATAGATGAAAAGAAATACAGGAACAAGTCATATCTTTGGTACTAAAGAGAACTGCTTTGGTTGTGGGTTTTGTTTTGTTTTGTTTGCGGTTTGCTATGTTTGTGGAAGGGCAGGGCTTGGAAAAAAACAGACAAATCCAAACTGGGTTGTGGCTTGATCTCTCTTGCTTAATTTGGACTCGGCATCCAGTTTCAACACCCAAATGCAAGGCTGTTTCAGTGCCTGTGAGGTGCCTACAGGGAGTAAAGCCTCCAGCAGAGAGCAGAGTCAAGATTCCTTTGGCTACAATGGCATAGAGGTGCTGCAGGGAGCAGTGTCTCCCAGGCATTATCTACCCCACAGGAGTCTGGGAAGCAGGAGCTGAGGTTAGGTGCCCTTTGCAGCTCCAACATGGATATGCATGAAGTTCAGCTTTAGGCAGGAGCTGCAAGCATGGTATTGAAGAAGAGGCTGGGAATGCAGTACCTAATTTACCCCTGTATGGCACTTTCAGTTATGTTTTCATCTCATGTGGTAGTTCCATCTATATGTAGATGTCTTAGTCTGTTAAGTTTGCTTCGTCCATTGATCAATCAGATGGAATGTTAAATCTCAAAATCTGTCTTGGAAGAGAGTTTCTTGTAATGACAAAAAAAATTGCATGCTTTAGCCTCTAGGTAAAATGTCTCTATCCCTACGATATTACAGGGCTAAACAGATTACACAGATCTTTTTGTTGTGAAGTTTTTAGTCTCTTGCACTGGTCTGTCTCTAGTCTTCTAACAGATTGTATTTGCATGAAAACGTCCTAGTACTTGCCTGATGAAGATGACAAGGAACCATCGGCTGCACAAGTGGCATTCTTATTTGTTTGAACATAGTTCTTTAAAACTGACAGACAAATACACTGCTTAAAGCATGTTTAGAGTAGATACTGTAAGTATTACCCTTACTTGGAGGGTGAAAGTAAAGAAAGAAAAACTCTCAGGATACACTTGAATCGTGTGCACTTTTGTCTTCAGTCTGTGATGAATTCTCTGGATGATGCAGCAGTACTTTCTCCTAATAAATTCCAATTAAACTGTCAGAATTTTCAGCTATTCAGTCTACCTCTTCTGATTCTGCTAGTCACACTGCAGTAGCATATCTAAGGAACTGCAAACATTTCTCATGTTAATTAGAAGACTGGGAATTCTTTGTTATTTACTGCTTCATCATCAAAGGTGATTACAGTTTTCAAAAATCTGCTGTGTTTCTCATGTTATAATTTCTGCAGAGAAACTCACCAAATGTATTCTATCAGTTCAGATTCTTTCAGACCAGGAGGAAAAAAAAAAAAGAAAAAAAAACCCTTTTATTCTTATTACAATAATCTGTTACAGACATCTGTGTGAACACTACTTTCTTTTGTCCATGAAGATATGGTCAAATGATCTCAACTTGAATATAGCTGGGCTTGGGTACTGCTGATGGTTGCAGAGATGCATGATGTATTTCAGGAAAGAGCCTTTAGTTGGGCTGTAAAGTCAGGAAGCAGATAATGTTATCTCATCAGGTAGCTGTACCCAGACAGGTTGTCCACCCTGCCAGTGTTGACACCATGTTACTGTGCTCATGGAAGTTCCTTTCTTCCTCCTCTAGCCAAATATAGCCTGCATATATGCTGTTGTACTATTCAACTTCAGTTCAGAAGCTGTGAATTTAATTCCTTGGCACTTTAAAATGATGGTGATTTCTGTCTGCTTCTCTGCCTTCTGACTGTGCATTTTCTTATGATCCTTCCCTTTCTATTGGCTTTCTGAAGTACCAGCGAAAGCTGATTTAGACTTTCAATGTAATCAGTAGAACAGACAATGCAGTTACAAAAGCTTGTTGAGATGTGTCATTATTATGATCCAATACTTTTCAGCAGAAATATCTGCTGGCTTGGGGTGGATGCTGGTGGGAGAAAATATGGAAAGAGAGATTGAAAGGCATCCCAATTCAAGTGTGTTCCTGCCTAAAGAGTCCAGGAAGGCACAGGCGGTACATGAGCTGAATAATTCTATGGTTCTTCGAGTGTTTGCAGAGAGAATTATGCCTCTTCTTCTTGTGCCCTAATTTATGTAGAGAATAGGTAGGGTGACAGCCCTGTTAAGTGTTTGCTGAGATGGAGAATATCTTGATTTCTAACAGCAGCATGGTGTGCCAGCAGGCTCCAGTGTAATATTAGGCTCTGTGCAAATAAAGCCCTGGTTCTAATTGCAGAAAGTGATTGTGCCATGGAAGAGAACTTCTCCTTTTATACTGATTGACATCAAAGTCTATTAGGTCACTGGCACTCAGCATGAATTCAAGAAGCAGAATAAAGCTCCATCTACTTATATTCTGTGAGGTTACAGACAAAATCTGAAATAAGTTATTTGTTCAAGTACTTTATTTTGATAGTTCTTAATTTTTCAATGAGAGATTTATTTAAGCTGGAAAGATCCTTTCTGTCAGTGATTAGGAGGTTTCACCGAAGTGCTTCTCGCAACCATTCTCCTGGTCATAACAGCTGAACAGCTCCCAGGTTATTTGGTTGTTCAGTACCCCTATGGATCCATATTACTTTGTTAATATCTCTGTCCAACTATTCTTTTTTGTGTATGTGTTGTTATTCTTTCATCAGTTGAATGTATAGTAGAAATTTGGCAAGCTTGTCTTCAGGATAAGAGTTAAGAGCAAGTTTATTGAGAATGCTGTCTTTTAGGTGTGTAATTAAATGTGTTCCAGCTAGAATCACTGCACAACTGTTTACCAAGCCAACCTTGCAAAGTAGTAAATTATTGCTTAGAAGCTTTTACAAATTCATATTTATGTTATAGCAAAGAAGTTTACCTTGGGAACAGTATATTTAAACTGTCCCTGAAAGATTGCTTTAATGGATTTTCATGTGAGCTTCACAGATAACATCTTGTTTGTGTCAGATAGTGCTGTGTAAATAATTGTAGGTAACATTGTTAAACTAAAACATAAATCCCTGATATTAAAGAACTTAGTAATATTTTCTGTGTTTTGATGGAGAGATTTGCCACAGAGCTAAATAAGATATTTAGAAGTAGAAGATAATACATGATGATTAAGATAGAGGACCTTTAAGATTTCAGTGAACTTCCAGTGTTCAGCACTCTTAGAAAAGGCATTAGCTGATCTCTGGGTAGCAAGGATTTTTGGAACATTTTTGGAATTATTTTTTTTTTCTTGACTAATGTTGGCAATAATTACTGTAGCAATATTAACGTGGTAGTTCTGCTTTACTTCCTGGCTGTATAGGATCTTGGGGACCTATTGATCTTATTCAAACTAAGTGTATTACCTACACTAATAAAAGCATCATTAACTGAGAAGTTCAGATAGGCATCATAATCCAGAAAGGCTGCTGTGAATGATACTGTCCAGAATTAAAGTTTTTTATAAGACCTCATTAATGAGAAGTATGGGCAAATGTGAATTTATTAGATGTGCTCAGTGAACTAGCCACAGCCTGTAAATGTCATTTGGATTACTGCTTCTACCCTTTTTGTACATTCAAGGCAGTTAAAAACACCACAAATACAGTAGTGAAAGTGGGAAGAGGAGCAGGACGTGTCTCTTCCTATTTGCTGGTCATCAGAGTATCCTTGTGAGACTCTTTCATCAAAAGCAACAAAGTTTCTCTGCTTAATTACTTCCCTGATAACTCACAGAGGAGTTGTGCTCTGGGAAATCTTCCAGTAGAGTCATATGTTTTGTGTTACACCATGAAGATTGCATTGGTCATAGTTATTAAGCTTCTGTAAAATCCTAGGAGAATTTCCTGTTGGAAGCAATAAAGTCACTTCAGCTTACTGATGCTCTATCATCTCCAGGTTTTTCTTAACTCTGTTACATATCTCTGAAAAGACAGAAGTGTTCAGCAGTCATGGATTGTGTCTGGAGTCAGGCATGAAGCTGCATACCAGAATTTTTGTAGATGTGGTCTTTGCAGTCTGAAGAAGCTTCTATTTGGGAGTTACACTTAAAGTTTACAATAGCTTCCATATTTTCTCATAAGGCTGTCAGCACATCCTCATGCTTCACTATAGTGGCCTCATTGCAATAAAGCAAGGTGACACCACAAAAAACTCCACTATGGAAAAATCCATAAAACAAACAGAACAAAAAAAAGATGCAGATACAGTTGCAAATCTAGTGAGTCTGGTTTTGAGCAGTTTGAAAGCACAGCCAATTTTTTAAACAATAAGGCATCACTTAAGAGTTCTGAAACAACATGAGAAGAAATGACAAAGTATTGGTGGTGCCCTTAAGTTTTGTTTATATCAGTTAATTGTTTTTAAGATGTGCTTCAGCTTTCACTTTGCCAGTTCCTGATCACCCTCTGGTGCAGAACCCTTTCCTAACACGCAGCCTGCCCCCCCTGTGGCTGAGCTCCGTGCTGTTCCTTCTGGTCCTGTTGTTGCCATCAAAGAGCAGAGCTCAGGGATGCCCCTTCTCTTGTCTGAACAAGCCAGCTTCCCATAATCCATGCCCTCTTGTCTTTTCATTGACATGTTGCTTTCTTTGAACACATGGAAATTTGAAAAACAAAAATTTGGAAATCTCACAGATATCAAAAAATAAAAAAAAAAGCTGATTTTTTTTTTTTTTGTAATTTCTTTGTTGTGGGGTTTTGATTTGTTTTCAAATTAAAGGTGTTTTTCTCTAGTAATAGTTTGCATTAATGCTTCAGTGCATCTGCTCATGGTCTGTGGAAACTGAGGACAGGCATCAAACAGAAATCATTACTGCTATAGAGAGTTATTGTCATATTTTAGCCAAATGTCAATGGATTCTGTATTTGATGCATTTCCAATTTATTTGTAATTAGATTATATATTTACTTATCCTTCTAACACTTGCCAAAGTTCCTTCATCTTCCTTAATACTGCATTTAGCTAATGTGCCTTAAACTTAGGTATTTATGAACTGTCACACTGAAATATACAAATAAGAGGAAAGAAGCCCATGCTGGTGCTGTCGGTTTGCTATTATTGTATTTCTTCATGGATCTCCAGAATAATACCCAACTGCAGATAATTGTTCAGGAACTTTAAAGAAACAGGTAATTTTGGGGGATGTTAATACTTGCATAACACTAGAGGAGGGATCTATGATGTTATAGGTGCAGAGTTCTAATTCCCATATATTCTTAATACTCAGAGAAGAGATCAATTACCATTTGGGTTTTTGGAATATCTTTCTTTCTAAAATAGTATTTTGCAGATCCCCCACCCCCGGAGGTGTTCAAGGCCAGGCTGGCTGGAGCTGTGAGCAACCTGCTGTGCTGGGAGGTGTCCCTGCCTACAGCAGGGGGCTGGAAAGAAATGATCTTAAAGGCCCCTTCCAGCCCAAACCATTCTCTGGTATTTTCTATTTTTGACATACACAGGTGGTGTTAAAATGGAGGGGAAATATAGATAGATAGATAGATAGATAGAGAGAGAGAGAGAGAGAGAGAGAGAGAGAGATAGATAGATAGATAGATAGATAGATAGATAGATAGATAGATCTTACGACCTGGATTGTCTGAATTCCCAATTTCCTGCCTAAATGTTTTAAGAACTCCTATTCTTTATTGAAATCACTACAATACAGAAAAGGATATGATGGCTGTAGAAGGAAAGCAGTTATACTCGAAGAATACAAAACTGTAGCTGATGAGGCAAAAAATATTGGCAAGGTCTGGATCTTCATTGTTCACGTTTTTACTGTTTGCTATGCAGACTGGCAAGTAATTTGGTGAGTTTGTCAGCCTGAAATGGAGTGCGCTTCGGAACTCAGTAAGACAGAATGCACACAGCAAGGATGTTTCCTATGTAGGATTTATCCTTCAGTGTATTTCAAAGAGCAGTCATCAGAACTCCTTGACTTTGGTTAAATGTTATCCCTGGTCTTTGGCAGTTCTTGGGTTTTTGTGTTCTTGCAATTCCTTAAGCTTGCCATCTATCCAGGGAAGCACCGCCCTCCTTTCCATTGATCAGCATTGAGATGATTGAGCTTCTCATCTGATTCAGCACTAACTGCAGAATGCTGTTCTGTAGGATTCACCAGGTCATTGCTGGAATGACTCAAGGATTCCAGCATCAGTGTTGTCTCAGCATGTCACCTTGACATGCTTTAGATCTCTGATATGAATTCTTGTGTTCCGTATTGGAATAACATTCATTCAGTTAAGAAATACTCAGATTTTTATTTCTTTTTCCTTCTGCCCTTTCAAATCCACATGCAGACTGAAACTTTGACTGGAGTCTTTCATTTACTGTGTTGTCTAATGCCTCCAAAGGTACTAAATAATTTGAGTGTATTCAAATGGAACGAGGATATGTCTGTATCCACACTACTTCCTTCATTAGGAAAAATACATTCTTCAGTCAGAATATATCTCTTCCTTTCCATTGCACTAGTGCAATCTGCACCTTATATTATTTTCATTCATGCTAGTTCAGGGTCTTACTCGCTGGGTCTCCACATAAAAAGCCAATCATGGAGGAGCTATTTTGAGTAAGAAGCTACTATTTTGAGTTAACAAAGCTATTCTGATTCTTTCTGATGTTTGATGACTTCATTAGGCATAATCAGACAAGTGATGAGGATTCAGCATTTCTTTGACTTTATTGTTTTATAAGAGCATTTACTATATGAGCGTTGCTGTTAGTAATGATTTCTTCCCTTTCTTATGTAATTAAATTTGCTCACCTGCTTGGTGTTATGTTCACTACTGAAAATGAAAGTGAGATACCATGTAGAATGTTTGCATGTACAGCAGAAAATAACTGACCTTTCCATAAGGCTCAGCGAGTGCTCTAGATTGATAGTTCATATTCCTCAGTTTGAAACAGGTATAGCTATTCCAAAGAACAGCAATTCATTGTTGCACAACAATTTAAATCCATATGAAGTTACTGCATTTTAATACTTCAAGTGTGTCTATAATGGCAGAGAGGGGGGAAGGAGTCCTTGTTTAGAGTTCAAGGATAGAAAAGGTATGTCAGAAAGCTCTCTCAGTATATCACATTTATTGTGTTCTTATGCTTTGTTGCAAATGTCACAGCACTGCAGTTGCATGGAAAGTGAGTCTTAGCTAACAAAAGGCTTCACCTTTCCTTTTTCTCACTATACTGTACTTTGTAATAAATACCTAAGGAAGCAGCATTTCCTATTTCCCAGTATTTCTGCTTGAGGTTTCTTCACAGAGGAAATCTTGTTCTCTGTACAATAATCTACATTTGAAAAGAGTTTTTTCACATACTATTCTTAATATATTTTGCTCCAATGTGAAGAATGTAGTACAAAGAAATAACTGACTTTTTTTAAAATGGAAATTGTACTCTTTATTTTTTATGATTTTTTTTTTTTTTGTCTGGAGATGAACTTAACTGTCTTCGTAAAGTCAACGTAAACTCCAAACCAACAAAGCTAAAAAATATATGAAAGGTAAATTAAAATGTATAAATTCCGTAAACTCCATCACAGCATCATGGGACAGTGAACAAACAGTTGAGAGTCTTTGAGATTGCTTTGTACAAAGGAGTCATTTAAATGGAAAATTACAAAAAAGTGCTGACTTCCCTGATAAGCTGTCAATAGGAGATTTAGGGCTCCCCATGTGCCATCAGCATGCTTTAATTGATTACCGTGTTACTATCCTGAAGTGTGCTAAAATAAAGGTTAGAGAAATCCTGAGGATATCACCTACCTTTTTCAAACTGCACAATTAAGGGTACAGTACATAATCTGGGAACAGAAGCCATCATTCAGAAATAAGCTACCTGCTTTACTTGGAGGAAAGAAGTTTTCTAAAATTCATGGACGAGTCTGCAAAATGGCTGCCTAGAGGAGTGGTCAGGAACTGCATTGTTAGGCGTTTCGGGAGAACAGCGCCCCAAATTACGGGCAGTATTACATGCAGGACTTGGGGAAAGATAACGGGCTCAGAGTCTAGATGGATCCTGCCGCACATGTGTTTGTGTTAAAACTGTCCCTCATTTTTGTTAGTTTTGTGGAGCTGCTTTTAATAGTTCTACACAGGTACAGAGGGGTATCACCTGTGGAGCAGTGGCAGGGCTGATCAGAGTTGTATTTATGTTTTACAATCTAAGCTGGCTAGTAGTTTACACACATTCGATTCTGTCTTATACTTCTTGCTGCCAGGTGTAGGTCAGGAGAGTGCAGATCAGAGGGAGAGGCTCTGCAGTGTGTTCACTTGTGCTCTAAGCCTGAACAAGAAGCTAGCAACTTGTCAAGCTTTAGCAACAGGGTGCCAGCAGATGGTCTGTGCTGCGAGCGCCCATAGGTCAGCTGTTCTTGGTCGTGGTGGGATGTCTCTATTCCACACTGCTGCCTGTGGGTCAGCTTTCAATTACGTGATGAATTTTTTTGCTGAAATAAAATGATCACGGGTTATCTTTTCAAACTGTCAAAAAGGTAGTGCGCATCGCAAGGCTGACAAGTAGTGCCATGGGTGCCCTTCTATTATGTAACTTCCTCAAACAGGTACATACACTGGAAACTGTTTAACAGAGAAGCCTTTAGCACAGAAGAATTGTTAGTGATTAAATATTGGAAAAACTTCTCTTTTCTATAAATGAGAAGTTAGAATCATACATCTTAATGGAAGTCTGTAATAACGGAAGCTGTCTTTTATCCTGTTGTAAATTTGATTTTGTTTCTTCTACATTAGGCCAACACAGATATTAGGAAAGAAAAGACATCCAATAAATTACTCAAGAAAAATACTGTAATCACACCTTTTTCTTCAAAAATTAACTACACGATTTAGACAAAGGCCTATTTAATACACACTATGAAAATATTTCATTTAACATTTTTGAAATTGATTATTTTCTCTATAATATGTTATCAAAGTCAATACAGCAGTTCAGCTAAATCAAAACAAATTAAAACACTTCAGGATTTTTCAAAGTATTGGCTTTCATCTGCAAAGAGGTAAAAATAAAATTTTGAAGTATTCTGATAAATGAAAGTTATTCTTTCTCGAATAGCTCTAAGTATTGCCTGCTGAAAGATGTTTCAAGGTGTGGAAGATGACAGTAGGTGCTGTGTTGTGGTTTTCATGAACAGCTGCAAGTGGAGTGGCGGTGTAATATTTTTATAGCTGCAGTAAACTTAAATTGTTGCAGATTGAATGCCTTTTTTCTAGCCAGTAATTAGCATTTTCTAGTGCAGAAGTATTCAAGATATTGATATAAATATATGATAACAACAAATGAGAAAAAGAGGAGATAGGAGGATTTGGTCTATGAAAGATGCTTCTCTGATCACTTCAAAGTTCTGACTCCCAACAAGCAGCTGCTATTGTCTGTGCAGCTTTTTCAGAGTATATAAACAAGATGGAATTCCATGTAGTAAATGACTAAAACCGCTTTTGATCAGAATGTACGGTAGCAATCATTAAATATATCTTGTGTGGTGACAGTGGAAAGGCATTGTTCTCCATTCTGCTCAATGGTCCATGCTGGAACACTTGTTTCATATCTTGAAACCATTTATGATTGCAGTTAAAGAAGTCAGTGCTCTAACAGTGCCAATGAATCAAGTAAAGTCATCCCATTCATCTGTCTGTTAATAAAAAAAAAAAAAAAAAATACTGGAGAGAATAAAGACAAATACAGAATCCGACCCAAAGTTGCATTAAAAATGCTGTTTATTTCTAGTCAGCAGAATGGGATTGGTCAGGAAGTAAGCAGTTTAGATTTTGTTCAGGCTTTAGTTTTTTACTTCTTCGTTTCAAGTCTTCTTTTTAAAATAATCTTAATGAAAGTAAAAGTTGGCAAGCTGAGTTTGCATTTTGAACATCTGTCCACCTGCAGATTTGGCTCTTTGTTAATCAAATGAAGGTTTGTTTTTGTTTATTTATGTGACCTTGTTGCAGTGTGACTGTTGTCCACTTTTGTAACAGGGGCATAAAAGGGAAGTGGGTTTATCTGATCTTAATTCCTGTGAACCGTATCAGTTCAAGGTGAAACTTTTTGTGTTTGACTGAGACTTAAGCAAAGACTATGATCTTTTTTTTTTTTTTCCCAGGTAGACTGGCCCTTCTGCATTCAGCCCTCGCATACAGAAAATATCAAAGTCTGCCAGGATGGACAGGGCATTTTGCTTCATGTGTGAAGAGAAGAGCACTGCCTGGAGGATTCTCTTTTTAATGCCAGAAAAAGCAGAAGCTGGAGAAGCACATTGCCTAGCTGTAATGAATGAGTGGATAACATCTGATCGTTAGACAGAACCACATTTCCAAATGCGTCTCTGAAGGGCATGATGGAGTAGCCAGCATGAATTCCCTGCAGTTACCAGACCATGTTCTACAGAGGATGAGTGGCTTCCTGAAATATCCATTCAAGAATCCATGGATTCTGGGTACTGTTTTCAGACTATTTATATGTTCACAAGACCTACTCAGAGCCCCTAAGTAGATTCTGCACTCATCAGATTTATGCTTCAAGTGCTATTTGCTCAGGATTCTTGCTTGTATCTACCTTCACAATGAACCAAACCCTGCTTTTGAGATGCACATGCTGAAACATGGATATGAAATATCTGTAAACTGGGGGGGATGTATCGTATGACCATGCATCTCCTGTTTTTTATATCTGGTGCATCTTGCACTTCACAATTGAGAGGATGTGGAAAGAATAAAACTCTTGCCTCCATGCAAAGCATGGACAACTGCAGCATGAACCACTACAGGCACTACTGGACAAGGTCTGAGCTCAGAAGAAAACAACCTGTGTGTGCTGGTGATGTGCATCTCCGGATAAGCACATTTGGAAAAAGTCTGTTTGTGATTTGGTAAGTAGCTTCTTTTTTCCTTAAAAAAAAAAAAAAAAAAAAAAGTCTGGAGCTTATCTATTTACTGGTCATCTTTTATTAGAAAAGTGGATATAGAGTGTCCATTTCTAAAGAACACAGAGTTTAACTTGTTAGTGAATTTCAAGGGTCCTTGCTGTTGGCTGGCAGAATCTCTCACGACCTTCATCAGAAATTGGTAGGAAGAGTGTTGTCAGCTCCCTACAAACTGTATCTTAGTGTATCTCAGGGTGAAGTGTTCTTTCCGTGCGTGTCTCTATTGGATTATTTGATGTATTGAGCTTGGCTGGGAGTCTTCAAGTCATGACTCCATATGCTAAGGAGGCCTTCCAGGTGTCTCTTCAGCAAAGGAATTAAAGCAGGTTCATGGTTCTCAAATATATTAGAGTGACTGTTTGGTAAGTGTTGGAAATATTGTGAAAAAGAATGACTAGGAACAAACATAATTGACCTGAAGTCATCAGGACTGAATCTGGGAAAACAGAATTTTGAAAAGCACTGTTTGATAAGCTTAAAATGCTTATAGTTCAGGTGGTTTATAAAGAAACTAATTAAGCTCTAATTAATTTCTTAAATTGACATATCTTTTCTTCTGTTTTTAACTTTTCTGAGAAAAGATTCTTAGAATCAGGACTTAGTCCAGAAAATGTGAGTTTGTTTGCACAACTGCACTGTTTTCTTATGAATTTCATCTGCAGAATTGCTTAGACTTAAGGCTGAGAGGTTGAGATTGAACATATTGGCATTACATCTGTGAATGGAACTCTGGCTTCTCATGTTGGATTTCTACTTTTGCTCTTAATTGCTTTTCAAAGCATTGGGTTTGCAGCTGTGAAAAAAATCATAACATGTTATTTTGCAATAACATTGACAATGGTAGAAAAATTCTGGTGCAAGCACAGGAATGGGAAGGGCCTGCTTGATAGCGAGATTTGAAGTCCAGTAAGTAAATAGGATGACTTTGAAAAACTGGTGAGAGAAATGGAAGTAACTGGAAAAGACTGGAAGGAATGTATGTCTTTGAGATATGTGGTTAGCCGATGTGATCTTTCACTGAGGGAGGAGGAAGAATGGTTCAAAAGTCAGGGCAAGCCTGATTTAAAAAAACAAACAAACAAACAAAACACCTAGATTTGCAAACAAGAAACTTCTTCCCCCGAAAGCAAATGCAAAAACTTGTTTTGAGTTTAGTCACGTCATTTGGTCTGGGCCTCAATGCAGATCTCTTTCAAATTGACCACAAACATGTCAAACATCAATCTTTTACCTTTAGATCTCTAGGACTGTAGACCCAGTCCTACAACTGAAAGGCTAAAATTATATACTGAAGATGGAAACAGAAACAGCGGTGCATTTCTAAGTGGATTCAGATTTTTATGCTAGTATTTGGTGGAGATGTAAATTTTGTCATGGTTCATTAGAATATGTTCCCACTGAACCAATAGTTCAGAATTGATTTTGGTCAATAGTTGACTGCTTATGGTTTTAGGGAGCCGAACTACACAAGGTTTTTTTCCTATTTGCATGGTAGTAGTAGTACTATAATTAATATTTTATTTGAGGTTAAACTAATAGCATTTTTGATGGTTCTGAGCAATAATGCTAACGTTCATGCTGAATGTAAATGGATGAGTAGCATTTTTTCCAGGCAAATAACAAATGCCTCTTTATTTGTTGATAAGGAATAATGTCTATTGTTAACATGGGCCAAAGGTATACTCCTTAATAAGTTAGTAAAAAAATTCAGTCACTAACAGAAGGATCTGAGTACAGGTGGACAGTCACTTCCCTGGTCTGATAAAGGCTGGGATGCCTTTGGCTTTCTTGACCACCTGGTCACGCTGTTGACTGTTCAGCCAGCTGTCAACCAGCACCCCCTGGTTCTTTACCGACAGGCAAATTTTCAGCCCCTCTCCCCCAAGCCCACACCACTGCGGGGTGTTGTGACCCAAGTGTAGCATCCAGTACTTAGCCTTGCTGAAAAGTGGCTTGGCAAGCCCCTCCACCAACTCTTTCCATCCCTTGGGTGTATCCCATCCAGCACCATAGATCTACAAATATTCAGATAGTGGAGCAGGTCACTTACAGTTTTCCATTAGTTACAGGGGCTTCATGACACTCCCAGTCACACATTTTCCTTCCCAGGTGGATGGGTACCTGGAGAATATTGACCTTACTAATAAAGCCTAAGGCAAAACAAAAAACAAAAACAAACAAACAAAAAAAAAAACAGTAACTCAGCCTTATCCTCATCTTTTGTCACCCCATTTCTCTTCACATCCAGTTACAGAACTGAGATTCTCTTTGATTCTTCCTTTGCTTGTTAATGTATTTATAAAAGCATTTATTATTGTCTTTTACTGCACTGCCCAAATTATTTTCCAGTTGCGCTTTGTTCCTTAAAACTTTATTGTTATGCAGTTTCATAATATTGTTACAGTCTTCCTGAGCTGACCAACCAGACATCATAAACTGTTTCTCTTCCCAAGTTTCTGAAGATGCTTTTTGATCAGCCAGGCTGACCTTCCCCGTGGACAACTTGACTTTCTGCACATCGGGCATATTTAGGCTCTTGTTCCTGAAGAAGGCCCAGCCTTCCAGGAGTGCACTCCCTTTCTGAACCATACACCAGAGTGCCCTATCAGCTAGGCCTCTAAATAGGTCAAAGGCTGCCCTTTGGAAATCCAAAGTAACGGTCCTGCTACCTGCCATTCTTAATTTGCCAAAGCTATCATTTCATGATCACTGTCCTAAGACAGCCCTTGCCATCACACTTCATTGCAGTTACTGCAATTGAGCTATGTCCACTGGGGACTCGACTGAAACCATCAATTGCTCTTTACAGTAGGACAGTGCCTCTTGCAACCAACTTTCTACATGTCAGTGAGTCATTGAGTTTTGTTGTGGATCCTTGGACACAGTATGGTTAGCAGCTGTATTCATTACTCATACAAGCATTTGGTGCAGTATCTGTGGTTTGTTGTCTTTTCTCTCATAAAGTTTTCACCAGTTTTCCTTTTTTTTACCCTATTAGTGGAGTCTAGGATGAATGCCTGAAGTCTCCTTTTTACTTGTTTTCCAGCTACTCAAACATCTTAAAGTTCTGAATGAATTCAGCAGTGCATCTTTAGTCAGGCAAAGAGTTCTCTGAAGCTGATGGGAGATTTGCCTCAGTTAGGGGTACAGAATTTAGCCAAAGATGTTTGACTACTTATGTAAAACAGTAAAGTTTCTCTTGCAAATTTCATACCATACTAGACTGAAGTCTGCTTGTTTTACACTATTAAACATCCCATCTTTTGTCACACAGTGGAATTTAAAATAATATATTTCCTCTGCTGGGTCTGTTTATGCTTGGAAATTATGTTGCTATATCGATGTATTGAAAATTTATGAAAAGTGCTAGCATATTTCTTGCTAGTTTTTTTTTTTTTTTTTTTTTTCTGAGCACTGTTTTGTAACTGCAGTGTGGCTTGAAAACTATTTCTTGCCCACAGCTAGCAAGAAACAATGATTTCATATTTCCCAAAGTGGAAGCCAGTCAACAGCATTCCTCTTTATTGCAAAGAGGGGATACAATAATAAAAAGACATTTGCTGGTGGAATATTGCCAATAAAATACAATAATATATTAAAGCAGATACTTAAAGTTGAAATTTATGAGTTTGTTTTTCTGTGCCAGTCAACGTATTTTCATATGTTAACATCAAAATGCAGACTCTCAGCAAAACCTTTAATAATAAAAACAGCACCTGTCAAAAGCAAGTGGAGAATTTTAACTTTTGATATAAGGAGTTTATCTTGTGATTACTTTTTTTCTCAAATTCAATTTTCATTTACTATTTTTTTCTAGTAAAATATTAATCAGCTTGTTCCTTCAGATACCGTTCAGCAGAGCTCTCAGACCAATAGTCCTTCTGTGTTCTGCTCCTTCTCTTCCAAAGAGATTAATTCAGGAAATGAATATTTCACTTAGGGAATAGGGAAATTAACCAAAGCTAGGGGATAGCATTATTTTTATATAAGGTAAACAACTTATATATTCCACATGTTTGAAGTGCTATTTCCCACAAGTTGCTTTTTTCTAAATAAAATTACCTCAAATAAACTTCCCTTATTTTTAATGGAGTCTCTTAGTATTTGGTAAACCATTCTTGTTGATATGCACACATGTAACGGAGTATTTAGAATTGAAGGATGCTTCTTTAAGAACCAGGAAAGTGAGGCAGGGTCAAGCTGTTAAATTACCTCACCTGTTTACTGTCTGCTTGCCAAACAATCTGTATAAAACAGTGTTGTCTGTAATGTGCACAGAACAAGGTATGGTAAATTTAACTGCTGCAAAGCATGTCATCCGGAGCACTGTGAAAGGTATAATTAGGTTCCAGAAAAATTGGTTTCAGATATCAAACTACCAGTTTCATGACCAATAGGGTAATGACTATTTTTCAACCTACAAACTTCTGTTTATAGATGGCCATGTAATGCCATTGATCCAAGATAGATCTGCTACTGACTTTCATTGGGACTCTGTACGAAGACTAAAAACAGCATCCAGCCCAAAGTTTGTAATGGAGAAAACAAAGACTCACAACTGCAGTATGTTAATATTGCACCCTTCCAAACGGTGCTGTTCGAAGACATACAGTACAACTCACTAAATTTAGGCTGTAGTTTTACAATTCTATCAATTTAATCTGATTTGAAGATACATAAGAATGTCTCTTTTTGAAAAACAAAGCATTTTGTGTGCTTTTTAGTCCTTTAACCTGAAGATTAACAAAACGCTGCTCAAAACGCTTGGTTTTGGTCATCATTTGTGAGAGTATCTGCCATTCAGGAAAAGCTGTACAGCTATGCTTTAGGTAATTGGTTTAATTTAAGCGTGTACGCTGTCCCATTGCAACATAGTTACAGGTACATGGAGACTAAAAATTCAGAAATAAAAAGTAGGTAAATGAGGAAACAAGCTGAAGGTCAATGGGAGCATTTTTGTTTTTAGGGACTGTGAAAGCAGTAAGGATTGTGACTAATTTTTTGCATTCGAGAGTTAGACAAAAAAGAGGCACAACTTGCATTCTGATGGGCTTCCATGTTGTATAACAATTAGGAAAGGACATTCTTGTCAGTTTTTAAAACAGTAATAACAGTAATAAAATATAATTATATATGGACAAAAATGAAGAGGGATCCCTCAGTATATACATATACATACTTAGTGAAGCAAAAGTGTTACTCAGTTTGGACAAAGTAAACTAAGAAAACATTGTCACTGCAGGTCTTGTTACAAGGGTTCTGTTATTTTCCTTTCCAGAGTGAAGTGTGATGATAGGGACAGATTCACATCTGTGCATAAACAACCATAAAGCCACACTTATGTGCAATAAAGAAGTGAAGCAAAAAATATTGTCTCATAACTTCCAGGTTATTTTTCTGGTTTAACTTTTTATTTCTAAACCTGCTCAAATTTACATCATAGAAAATATATCAGTAAGGAAAAAAAAAAAAAAAGTGGAATACTGTTACTTTAAAACATCAGGGCAATATAACAAATAAGGCAAAATAAGTGTTTTCTTAAATATCTCTATATCTCTGACTTCCTGAGCCTGGCTATTTTTTTCAGCCAGCAAGCATTTTCTTTTTAAGAACTATTTTTTTCCATCTACATCCATTGTCTGACAGTAGCCCTTCCTAAATGGTAGTAAATGAAAGGTTACAGTTCTGCAGGAGCCTGGCTGCAGCTTTGTCCTTGGCTGCTAAGTATCTATTGAGTGGAGCTTTGTAGGGCTTTTTTTCCTGTTATTCAGATAGTGATACTTGAAATAAATTGAGATTTCCTTCTATTCAGTTAGGGGTAATACTGTGAAAAGATTTTGCTGTCTCTGGTTTGAATATCCTGTGGACAAAGAAATGTCTTTTACCTAACAGAGATACCACATAGCACAAACTTTCATTCCTTATCAGGTAACTTCCTTTCAGAAAGAAGTTTCAGTAAGAAATCTGAACTGCACTGCCTCCGCCTCCTGGTGCTTTCATTGTGTTAAGTTAGGTGTGTTTCTGCTATGTCAGATCGTCAGAATTTCTCTAGTTTTTACATGTGCATTAAACCTGTATACTAATTATATTTTCCAGTGGGTGATGATGTTAATTGCCAGAAAGAAGTGTACAAAGCGAAGTGATACCCTTTAATATTATTTTATATTTAGCACTGTCATTCTTGTCATTAGCAATTTTCTCTTCTCTACACTATTATGTTCCACGAAGAATATATGTGTATTTAAAAAATACTGAAATTTGTTTTTTGTTTTGCACTTTGAAGTTCTGAGTGAATGGAGATGATAAACCAGAACTGCTAAAACTGTAGGTTGAAGGAATCTAAAGATGACAGGATTTGTCAGTGACAAGTCAAGTTCAAGGTTGTTTCTCAGTAAATGCTTCAGAGCAAGAGGTGAATGAAATTGCAGAAGCTACAGGGGAGTATCAGAGCATTGTGAAGAACAGAATGGAATGGACTTGAGTCACTGTAAAGCTTGCCCGATCTAGAGTTACGTGGAACATGCTAATAAATGAGATGCACTAAGAAATGTCTGCAGATCATGGGAAAGAAAGTTACCAGTATCCAATAACTGATGAGAATATATGTACATAGAGTTGTAAGGTCATAATAGTGCCATGAAGAGAATGACATTTTGCTTCTTCTCTGCACCTTTTGGGCAAAATAAGCTGGGAGCTGGCTGGTTGAAAACAGTTCTGCGAAGGCTTAGGGGAGGGCAAACAGCACAAATCCCACAAACCACAGATATCTGTGTCTGGAGTGCAGCTAATGGGTGCAGGATGGTTGCTGCAATCCTCTGTGCTGTGCTGATCCAGTTACCAACAGGACGGCTCTGGTTTTGAGCCTCAGGGATCTGGAGATACTGAGAAGCTGACGTGCTTCTGAGCAGGGTTTTGGGACAGCTGGGAGCCTACAGCGTGTAGTGGGTGTATGGAAGTTGAGGGACTGGAGCACACTTATTCCTGCAGAGAAGCTGGAAGAAATCTGATGGCTGTCTCTGTCTGAAGGTGGGTACAAACACTAGAGAGACAAACTCTTACAGTGATGCTGCCAGTAGACAGACAGAGGAAATGACTGTGTACTATAGCAGGGGAAGTCCAGACTGGATGGCAGGGTTTAGCACTTGATTCTTTGCTAGGGGTAATTCAGGCCGTTTGTTCTTGGAGATCTGTACGTTTACTTGGTGTTCTATGTGATCTGCTGAAGGGTGACAAAGATTCTAGCTCAAGAAGGACCCTTGACTACTGATGGTCCTTGCAGCAGGACCTGTGTGGTGTCACCAACTGCCCTGCTGCAGGTGTTACCAATCTCTTCATTAACAGTGATTTCCCAGTGTTTTCATCTGATGACCTTCTGGAATTTGAATTTGTTAGAGCTTTCTCACAGCTTTTGCTATGTTATAGCTCAGCCGAGCTGTGTCAGCATGGCAATTTTTACTCCTTGTCTGCCATCAATAAGATGACTTCTTTCTATCAAGTATATTTTAGAGAGCTTTGTTTAGTAATTCTCAACTGTGTGTGGGCAACAAAACCCAGAGATTTTTAGGCTTTAAACAAAAAGTACATTGTAATAGAAATACGATTTTCTAGATCATATCAAATTCCCACACAGACAGATATTCTCTCTCATGTTTATTTTCCTAAATCTTCTTTGACATCAGTAGCTGGCTGTTTGGGCTGGAAGTATTAGTTTTTAGCGGTAGCTTTATTACCATCTCCCCTATCTGAGCAGCAGATGTTTGATATTATAGTATACGTCTTCCCAGCACCATGTTTTGTAGATTGGAGCCTTCTCCAATCCAGTGCATAGCACAGTCCTGCCAGGAGTACAGGACTTGATCTGCTGTTCTTGTTCGAGGTTACCGTACAACCTACAAGCACAACCCTCTACAGTCCCTCCTGGTGAAGTTCTAGAAGAAAGGAATATGCTGTGTGTGCGTGGACAGTGGAAATGCATTGCCTTTCTCATGGTTGTGTCTACTTTGAAGTTATTCTCTAAGTATCTGCTAGTGACCTACAGCTTGTTTTGTAAGCATGCTTACATGGAGAACCTAGGAGGCAGAGGAATATTTTTAAATAGCAGTGACAGTAGCTCTCCATGTTGTTCATCTAACAGCCTCAATTTCATCATGTAATCATTTAGAGCTACACTGGCCAACCCTGCTAATTCATTTCATGTGTTGAGAGGAAAATGGGTGTATGTCATTGCTGCTGTTATGCCAAATAGACTACTCCCACAGGTGTGGGGTTCTGAGTGTTACTATGGTCTGTATAAGCAACCAGTAACCTTAAGGAACTGCAGAGCCCTGGAGTGCTTGGATGACAATGAGGGCTGAGAAACAGCAGTGGGAAATGAAAACTCTTTACTAGGTAAACAAAAGTCCAAGAATTGTTTTGGTGTCAGGTTTTTTTAAATTATTATTAGCAGTATTTCTGTAAGTATTCACCTTCTTCATTTATACCAATAAATCTATTACCTGTGTGGAGAAGTATGCATTAAGTGAACTGAAATTTTGTAATGCATAGAACTTTTGCCATGCGATATTTTGTAAAATAATGTGCAAGACCTTTTCTTCTTTCTGCTTTTGTATTAGCGTTGTCATAATAGGTTTCCATGACATTTGGTAACTGACTTACTTATATATTACATTATTTTTAATTTACCTGTTCCTAATGCTTATACATGAGCTTCTTGGAGCTGCTGTGTTGAGTATGGTCATCTCGACCAATAAGAATTTTGGATCACCAAGATTTATCATTTCTGTTCTGTGTGAGCGTTTCTTTTTGAAAAAACTTTCCTTAGAGTCATACTGTACATCACAAGATCATGCTACAGAAAATACAGATGGGAAATTGAGCTGCTTCATTAAAATCATGTTGATTTGTGTAAGGCACTCGGATCTTGTTAGTTTAGATTTCCTTCCTGAGATACAGGTCAGATTTAAATAATAAGTGATGGTTGTAAGATCTTAATTAAAAGGATACACTTTGTGAGCAGACAAATGTTTTTTAAGTCGTATTGGGATGGGAGTATCTTCTTACTCCTTGGGGAAAAAAAATTTAAAAAAAATCCTTGAATATGCCAGACCAAATTAATTCCTCTAGTTAGCATTAGTGACTTAATTAAATTAACAAGGATGATAAATATGAACTTTTATCCTAACTATGTTTTATTATTCAGGGGAATGTTTCTGTTGGTTCTTGTTCTGTTAGAGCTGGTTCAGTTGTTCTGTTGTTGCTTTTTTTATTGTTTTTTGTTTTCCCCTTTAGTAGTAAAAAAAAAAAAAAAAAAAAAGCTAAATAATTTAACAGAAACCCTCGTACCATTCAGTCATTTTCTTTATGTGGGAATTGCTTCTACACTGCTTAGCAGTTTTTTTGTGGTACAGTGGCAGAGGGAATGTCAAATGGCTCTGAATTCCATTTTTAAGAACTCGGCATCTTTTCCTACCAACTGCCATTCACAGAACAATGGCATCAAGTCTGAAATAGTGTGATGACAGCGTGGGATGAGATCCTCAGGCAGTTGGATCTGAAGATGTTCATGTCACACCACTGCAACTGAGACTCGCGTGTTAGCATACTTTGCATAGGTCTAATTGTACGGCTGTTCGATGTGCCGAAGCAACAGAGCAACAGCTCCACAGGTTTGGGGTTGACTTATACTCTACTGCAACTCCAGTTTACACAAGTTCCTGAGTCACCTTCAGAGGTACTCTAGTGAATGTAAAAATTATTGCTAATCTCCATGCAGTTCTGAAGCAAGCAGAGGCAATAAAACTCTGGTTGCTATTCCTCCCTCACTGCCACCTCTTCCCCCCACCTTTTTTTTCCCCTCCTTTGTCCTCTGCAGAGCTGCTTACGAGTACAGCTGGGAAATAATATAATGTCTGATCTAAGAATATATTGTGGAATCCACTGTTTATCCGAGAAAGACTTTTTTATTTCTTTGCAATACCTTCCATGGTAGGCACAATCTAGATTCATTGTGGATATGCAGAAGAGGATTGTGTGAACCCCTGATGTGACTGTTGCGATTCTTTTGTCTCCTTCTCTCGCCCTATGTAAATATAAACAACATGTTCGTTGCTGAGGTTTTGTCTTGTCTACAAAAGCTGCCTTCATGTTATCCATCAGTATTATTTAAGTAGGACATGCTGGGCTGTTCATGATACACTCATACTGTAAGTGATAAGCTGTAACGTATGATATTCATTTACTTCTCCATTCCAACAGTAATACAGTGAAGACTATAAATTTTCCTGTTTGTTCTCTGACCCACTGTTCTTGGGTTAAGCAGCATGTTTTGTCTGCATTTGTCAGTTGTTACAAGCTTCTAGCTGCTGTGGATAGGGTATTGATGAAACCTGGAAAATGGAGCCTTGAATAATGTATAAAGCATTAAACATGCAACTATTTCACTGGGAAGAAAAAAAGGGGGGAAAAATGTATTATATGTTTTCTCTGTTGTAGCTCCTTCATTTACAAAACATATTTGTCAAGTCTTTTGCTAAGAATAATGCCAGGATGCAGTTTCCCATCATTCTTCTTAATGGGACTGTCTTAGTGTTACAGTAAACAACCATAAGTCTTGTGCCACAGCCATTGTGCAGCATGCTTAGCTTTTTCAGCTTCCAATTAAGGGTATTTTAAATTTGTCGTCTACAGTCATAGGAGTGGTTGTACAATTTCTGGTCTTGCATCAGGAGAAGGGCACTAAGAAAAAGAGTGTTTTAAAAGGCAGCAGTGCATTTGCAGGACTGCTATGTGACAGGAGTGTGTATGTTATTGGGTTCTTAAAAGTTTGGTCCTTGGATGAGAACATACTTAGAGGTACTGCAGAAGGGAAATTTTTAAATACAAGACCTTGGGGGGAGGAGGGGTAGGGACAAAAACCCCTTGCTTCTACCTGGTAAAGCCATCCGTCCTTTAAAAAAAAAAGGCAGTATGGATTCAAATATTTTGCTGAATGAATTTGTGATAAACCATTAATGTACCTTCACATTATCAAATGAAATTTCTTATTTGTGAGACCAGAGTCCAAGTTTTCAGTGGTTCTGAATCAATGCGGCTACATGAGCGTCAGTAGAACTGCAATGATTTATATCAACTGAAGCTCTGGCTTGTTAAATTCTTCCTCTTTTGGAAGTGTGTATCAGCAGCACTGTGTTGTTGAATCTGATTTAGCCGCAGTTTGACATGCCATAGAATTCACTATTGCACTGGGAAATTTCAGTGAAGTTGTGAAGGTTTTGTTGATGTGAAGTTTGATTATTCTGGCCAAAATGGAGTTATATTGGTGAACTGTATGGAGGACATTCATGGTGCTTCCATTTGTCCTATTCTGGCTCTGCCCCAGGAGCCAAATTACTTTCCAGAAATACCAAATTAACTTACAAATTCACAGATGTTATTTAAAAATAAGCTGTAGGTGTCTTTTCTCATGTTAAGCAGTTCATGGTTTCATATGGTTACTTCTGTAGAACAAGATCTGCTAGACATAGGCTTCTGCATATAAATCCTGTGCAGAGTTGCACAGCAATGGCACATCAGTTTCCTTGAGTCTGACACTCCTGAAAGCCTGACACACTGTACAGCTGGGAGAAGTACACTGCAAGCACAGAGATGTGGCTGCAGGACTCACATTAACTTTAACACAGTCGTACAGTTAAATCCTGCACATCATGCTAAAATGCTGCTTCTACATGCATTTCTCCTCAACAAAT
Organism: Perdix hodgsoniae; assembly: GCA_035772895.1. Taxonomy (NCBI): domain Eukaryota; kingdom Metazoa; phylum Chordata; class Aves; order Galliformes; family Phasianidae; genus Perdix; species Perdix hodgsoniae. Next base: position 12,188,188 of record JAPSGF010000014.1, on the reverse strand, counting down.
TATTTGCCAAACACAGATGTAAAAATGTGTATGAAACAAGGAGAGGAATGTGCGTGTCATTGGAGGCAGAAATATAATGTACAGAATGTCAATGTTCTACCCTTCTTGGAGGTCGTCACTGTCCTGCAGATAAGATAAACACCCACTGCAGCAAAATATCTGCTTCACAAAACTGATGGGATCAGTACAGAGGCTATTTAGGCAGGGTGGTTATTCATCAGTAATGTGATTATATGTAGCATGTATTGCTAGTGAATGGTTTCAATGACTGCTCCAGAAGATGAATATGGTGGTTTGTGTTTTAGGATAATTCCTTTTTTTAAAGAAAAGATGCTTTTCTAAAGCTGTGGTGTTTTTTTCCAGTGGATCTTTAGTTGCTGTTGTGCACACAGTATTCAGTTGCCATGCTGGGGAATGTCCCCAGTGGTAACTTCACAAAACTCCTTGTGGTTAGTGGTATTGCATATCAGCATTTGAAGAGATTAGTTCTCTGTTTTTCATACACAGAGACTCTGCCTTTTAGAATTAGTAGTTTGAAGCCTCTCCTCTCCTCTGCCAAAGAGATGAGGGTGAATCCATTGTTTGTAGGAATGCAGGTTTATGCTACTTCTGCACATGCGTGTCTGTGAGAGGCTGATGTTTAACCTTATAACTTCATTACCAGTCTCCATCATACCTAGCATCTCTTGATATTGTCAGTCTATGAGTTTGAATCTCTGGCATTACTTTCAGCTTTTGATTTACTGACTATGTTCTTAACATGAACCTTGCTAGTTTAATTCTCATCAGTGCTGCTGTCTGCAATTCATCTTCTGAAGAAAATTATGATCCACTGAAAAGCAGGAGGAGATATATAATTCAAGAAGTTTTCAAGTTCATTTTCAGGAAGATGAAGTGCCGAGCACATTATATGCTGAGTAGGGTTCTTTGAACAGTAACAATGCCACCTGCAGCACTAAACATGTATTATGAATAGATGTTTTATTGCAAGCAAACCAGTAACAGGAGCGGTCAATCATTATTGCCATCTTTCTCAGCAGATTAAAGATTCTTCTTCTGCAGCTGTAATGACTTCCGCAGAAAAGTACACACTAATATAGAACTGAGCTCCATTTCTCTGAGTCTCACATGTTTAAAATAGGTAATGCAGTCCATGCATTCCTAGAAGAGAGAAATAGAAAGCATCTAAAGACAAACGCTGTAAAAGATTGGAAAGCGTGGCTGCACTGCTGCAGTGCGCCTGATTAAAGTGGTACTCTCTCCTGAGGGAATATATGGGGATACCAGTAGGTGCTGATACCAACTATCAATAGCACTGGAATAATGTGTTCTGCTCTCCATCCTACCGTGTAATTAAATTAACAGTAGCCCACCTTTACATCATAAATGTTGTGCAGTAAAACAGAATGTGAGCGTTTAAGAAAGAAGCTACACCTAGGTAACAATGCTGGATGAAGGGATAAAAATAGACTGAATTTTAGGATTGGTTCATACATAAGTTATTGAAACTATTCCCAGCAGAACCTGAAGAAAAATTTGGCCTAAAGTACAATACTAAAAAAACCTAATATTTATACTACCATCTTGCCACTTTGCGTTACTCCAATTTCAGGACACTCTTTTGATGTAAGATAGGAGTGGAAAACATAAACTGGTTCCCAGAGACCAAGGGTCCCAATCCTGCTTCTCTGAAGGCAACAGGAATGTTGCCATTTTAATCCTTGTAAGATCCAGCAGAATAAAAGCTGAGATTTGTGTATGGTACACTGCACATAGTTACCTGAAAGCATATTTTTATCTTGAAATAAAATGTTCCGAATTTCAAATGAAAGTAACAAATGTTGTTCTTTTCAACAACAGTCCTCTAAAACTGATTGTTTTTCCAGATCTTGGGCTGATTAGTAATTTGTAACAGGGCTGACAATAATTTGCTTTGCAGTACTTTAGGAGGCTTTCTTAAGAATCTCCTGGATAGAAATTATTTTGCCACTCTACTTTTCACCTGCAGCTTGCCTGGACCTTGTGTGTGAGTACTGAGTGGAGATAAGTGAGGAAACCAAGAAAGTGCCCTCTGTAGAGGAGAGGCTTGGAGAAATAAGCACTCTTCTGAAATTCCAAAGTCTAAGCTAGTGAGGCTAATTCTAATATGGGTAAATGTCTTAAGTTTTGGATAGTAGTTTTTAAAAACAGCAGTCTTTGTGAAGCAGTGGTAGTTAGATTTCTCATTTAATAATACAGAATTTTAGCAGCACACAGGATGCTTCTATGTGTCCCCTTGTTCTTACAGATGACAGTAATGGGTGGTGACACATGGATTCTGGTGTGTCTGCTGCACAGCTTCCCTTGGAGCTCTTGGGAGTACACAATGCTTTGGGAATGAAACTTGCTTTTCTCTCAGAGATTGGTCAGGTGTAAAGCTCTGTTCGATGAGTCTTTTCCTGTGCGAGTGGAAGACCCAGCATTCATTGACAGCATTGCTGTATTTTGGGCTTTAAGCAACTAGATGTCACATAGATAGATAGATATCTCCCTATTCTCGCTGGTGGTTTGGGGTTTTCTTTGGTTGTGTGTGTTTGGTTTGTTGTTTTTTGTTGGTTGGTTTGTTTTTCATTTTCTCATATACATAGCCAGGCAGTACTCTAAGGTGATCTCCAGAATGCTTCCTGTGCCCAGGTGCCAGCCTGCACTAGGCAGGAGGAAGATCCAGATGTGTGTACCTTTTGCCCAGCCAGGACACAGGGAAACTCAGTGGCTTGAGAATGATAGTGCAGGAACGAGTTCCCAGCAAGGAGCAGTGCTGCCTTCTACTTGAGGCTTCCATTTCTGCCTGGGTCAGGTATTTCTTGCTTTGAGGCCATTTAGCGTCTTAGCAAAAATCCTGAAGTCTCAGCTGCTGGGAAAATGTGAAGAAAGCAACCTTCTACGAGGAATATAGAACTCAGACAAATACATAAAATCCCATTCTGTTTGGCATATCTGGCAACATTATTCTTTGGGAAGAATTGATCAACATCTAGGAAAGAAAAGGATAAATGCAATGACTGATGACTTATATCAAAAACTTTACACATGCTTTCGACTGCATGAGAAGTCATACACTTCAAGGTGTGTTTCTTGCAGAAAACTATCTTTATGGTTGGAATAAAATCTGAGTTGCACGAATTTTTGTTTTCTTAACTAAAACACAGAATCATAGCCTGCACAGCAATTTTTTTACAATTTTTTTTTATTTTTTGCATCCCTGACTCCATCATTCCTCTCCTTAGATACTTTTTCTTTCTTCTCTCTGTCAACCCATTTGAGGATTTCTGTAACTATGTCCTCCACATAAATTAGAATGAAAAACTTTGTGAACTCCCTTTGTTAAGATGTTTCTTCATTTTGCAGTTCTGCTTCAGCTAGGATTTTTGAATTAGAAACTTTAATAAATGTGAACAACTGCATTCTTTTGTACTGTTTTTGACATTGTAGCAAATTGAGTTGAGAAGAACATTTTGGAATGGGAATGCATGTGCCCAGTGTAAGAATAAGCCCATTTTTTGCTTCTGCGGAGGAAACTGTACAGTAATTTTCAAAAATTTGGTTAATGTTTTCAGAATCTGTTGTGATTAAAATTTCTTTCAAAAATAGCAGGATAAATGAAAATTGGTTGAAGAATAAATTTAATATACTACTACTCTTATCATAAAGATAGATAAAAATGTTTCTTTTCATTTACCTTCCAGTGTACCTCTGTGATACTTTTGTTTTTCTCTCGTTGTAATCCAAGATGAAAAATTATGACTTCAGAGAAGATAACACTTGATTTATACATGGTAAATAACAAATTATAACAAATTCGATGTCTTTATCTTTTGAGGAAAAAAAAATGGTGATTGGCTGTCTTTTACTAAGATCAAATGAAAATATTTTTATCACGAGTAATTCTTCCTTAATTGTTCGCCTCCTTCCAAAGTTCTTCTTACTTCTTAGAAAACAAAATGCAGTTCTTGTGACTTTCTCATTCAAAGTTGCTGAATGTAAATGAACTTTTAGAAACAATACAGAATCCATTTGTCAGGATAATAACAGTTCTCTGTAACAATTCTTTCTGTCTCTTCCCGCTCCCCCTACCCACATTAATTATAATGCTCTTGCAGAACAGAGCTTGATTCCCTTTTTTATTAAGGTTGTTTCACTCTATTATTGATTAAGCTTATTTCCCATGATAAATAACCTTCCTGTCAAAAAATGATTTATGAAAGCCAGTGGTCTTTCTTTTTCCAGTTTGCTTTTCCTGTGGTTACATATTACATATTATCTCCTGCTGACTGGTTTGGGCAGTCTTTGAATCTACAATTACTGGTCCTCATTAAGAGAGTTGAATTTCAATGCTGTAAAAGGCTTAGAGATTTATCAGGTGAATCATTCAATTTTAAGCCAAAAACAGAAGTATATTTCTATGTGAGTAGATAGTCTTGTGATATCCCTTTACATCTTCAAAGTTCAAAGTAAGGCCAGTCTGCGTTGTTCTTCTGAAGCTCCTTGGAAGAGACATACTCTATTAACTTTTTTCCTTATCTTCCAGAATAACTCAACAATTATCCATGTCTGCAATAAAAAATCAACAATTGAAATCATAGAATTTTGGGCTGCCAGTTGGATTTTATTATTTCACCATGCGTATTGCTATGTGTACAAAAAGTAAAAGAGCTGCTTAGAAAGCAGTTTTGTGGCAGCTTTAGAGATTGGGAAAGTGTGGTTTTGTTCTGGTGTGATTTGTTCAGCTTTGTGTTTGTCCAAAAACACCCTAATTCTGGGGAGCTTGAAACATTTTGAGCTTTTTATTTGGAAACCATTTTCTTTTATGGGGGAAGGGATTCAGGGCAGGCATCAATTGAGCTCACTGTGGAAGTCGTAGGAAAAGTTAGGGGAGAGAGGGAAACAGGCTTCCCAGAAAAGTTATTCCTGTCTAGAAATACATGTGTTTTATTTAATTTTTTTTGTCATTGTTTTAAACTAAAATTTTGAGTCTTGTGAATTCTTTTTACTAACTGAACTGGAAAAAAAGGCAGTATGTCTCTAACCTGTGTTATGGATGAAAACTGTTCTGGAGCTTTCTTAGTTATGTCAACTGCAAGCAGTGGTTTGTCCAAAAACTATCATGTACCTTACCATATTCTCAGACCAAAGTCTTCACCTTTGTCTGGACTTTTCCCTTGTTTTTTCTCGTGTCATCTGTGTTTCCTCATATCCATTCATGCAGCTCCAAGTGTTTTAAATATATGATGCAGCACAAACAGAGCTTGTCTTTTGGGTTGCAGGATAGTGACTGCCTTTTGATCTGAGCCTGACACTGAGGAATCCAAGCACTTTTTTTTTTTGTGCAATGGAATAAGAGAAATGAGCAGTCTTTAAAAACATTCTGTAAAGGAATGTCACTGCTTTTCACAGATCCCGAAGGCTAATTGTACAACATCACCTTTACTAACATTTTTAGATAATTTACATTACAATTCTGTGTAGATAGGTACTGCTTTAGACAGACCTATAAATAAATAATTATTTTTAGAAATTGCTCTTACATCCCCTTGAACTTTCATATTAAAATCTTAGTGCTTATGAGTGGAAAAAAAACAAAAAGCAAAACCTAATATTGTCATTGCTTTAATTCTCATTCTTTGTTCCTTGCAGTAGGGACTCTTAATAGAAAGTAACGGTAACTACATAATCTGGATATTTTCTTTTCTGAGTCAGTAGCAGAATTAGAGTCCTGGAAAGATAGCAGGTTGACACTTGATGTTTTTAATACCTAAAGCCAGCTTCAAAGAGAATGAGTCAATGTCACAAACCTAACAAATCACCAGAGACAAATACTTTTTGCCTATAGCAGCTCTTTCCCCGAATTAATTTTGATAAGAAGCATTTTACAAATGTGGGTTTTTTTTTCCTTGTCTCCTGCTTAGGTTGCAAAAAAAAAAAAAAAAAAAGAAAGAAAAAAGAAAGTAGTTTATTTTTCTTGTCTTCTTGTCTCTTGTGGGGCCATAATATTTTGCCTTTCACAGATTTTGAAAGGACCACTTGATCCTCTGACAGGTGATAAAATCAAAGGGGCTGGTAAAGGGCAATCCTTTCTCACTGTCTTTTAGAGTGGCCTCTCTTAAAGCGAGATTCAGTGCTCATGGGCAGCAGATCCCTGGCCTTCCAAGGTCAGAGGTGCTCCTGCATGCCAAAGATGTTTCTCTTCCCACGTTTCTGTGGTAACTAAACTCCGCAGATTTCTTCTCTGTGTTATCCGTGTCTGAAAGACAGGTAACTGGCAGGCAGAGAGCCCGACATTACAGGCAACCCTTAAGACACAATGTGGAGGAGCTGAGTCTCAGGCTCTGATCCCACTTGTAGGGCGGGATCTTGGTTGGCTGAGGTGGTGAACAAGCTATAGCAGCTCAGTGATGCATACTGAGTTGAAAAGCTGTGCAACAGCTGCCTCAGTGGTAGTTTTGTGGGCAACTTACTTTGTCATAGATTAAACTCGTTCATAGTTGTTAAACAGCTACTCAGAAATCTGCAATTTCTCAGAATGCTTTCAGCAGTAATAAACAATTATTATATCCAAATGTATGGATTTACATAAAATCCTAAGGTTTCACTCTGTGAAACTGTAATAAAGGGTCTTATTGTGCAGTGAAATGTTGTCTGTCTTTGTGCAGAATACTTTCTGCAGGTTAAAAGGATGAGCTCATCACCTATTTCAGTAAGATAATAGTGGGATGATTATGAAGTCACCAAATGAAGAAAACAGAATGTATTTCAGTATATCAGGCTAATAAAGTTTTAGAATAACATTTAGGTATGCAAATATAGATATCCAATTTCATCTCCTTGTTCAAGTTTAAGTACTAGAAGAGTTACTGCCCCTCAACTTAGTAACTGAAGCCTTTTGGTTTAGGTTCACCTCAGTCTGTGTAGAAACTTGCAGATGACTGACTGAAGTTGCTGCTGGTCTGATGGAAGATACAAATCAAACACTGAATTGTGAGATTAAAAGGACCAAGTCTGTACTGTGCTATAGAAGCCTAGAAACCAGTGGAAGAGAAGATGATGCATCTTTAAGCCGCTTGTCTCACTTCTGTTTGCAAAGTGCTCTGGGGACTGGGATGGCCTCCAGCAGGCAGCACCATGGCTGTTCATGATGACCTGTTTGAGGGATGTGAAGTTTCCCTGGTGATTTACGTAGTACATGTGATGCTGCTGTCAGCACAGTGCCTACCCTGACACCACAGCATTGGTTGCTCAGACTTTGTCTCCTTTGGTAAATCTTCTAAAACCATTTCTGAAGATTACAAGACTTGCACTTTTGGCAGAGCTAGGAATATTGCATACTTTGTAAGGTATGCTGTCAGAATGACAACCAAGGATTCTGAGGCTAGTCAGGGACAAAAGTGTCTAGACTTGTGACTGCTACTGAAATGTGTTTTTTACTTTCAAATTCATTTTCCCAAGATGAGAAACATCATGGCTGGTTCATTGAATTTGATAAACACTGGTCTTCATCTTACAATCTGATCTATTCTTGTTCAATCCAGATCTTCATTAGGTTTCTTCATTGCCTATGTGTTATAAAACATCACTTAACAATAGAAGCATTTATGCCTCTAACTATCCAAAATTCACTACTCAGAATACTTTGCTACCGTTGAAATAATGGGGACTGATAGGATCCTTTTTATTTATTTCTTAGAAGCATTGACAGAGGTGAATGAACAGATTAATTTGATAGCTTCTGAACTTTCAATTTTAAGTAAAGCCTCAAACTGTGGTGTTTACAGTCTCCTTCTCCCTCTCTCACTAAGGCAGTCCATCTGGTAGAGTCCTTAGAATTGCAAATTTTAAGAGGTTCTTGGCGTCCTAGGATTTGTGTAAATCTGTACTGTGTGACATGTTACCAAAGCAGGAGTTAGAACTGACCTTTCATTCTGTGTGGCTTTATCTTCTCAACATTTATTTTTCAATCTCATTAGATCATTCTTTTTCTCTTGTGCTTTACTTCAATGGAACATCTGCATAAGTACCTTTTATCTGCGTAAGTTTTAGTAGGAGACGTATCTGTGAGTCGGCCTTGATATTTCCAGAGACAGTGAATTGTTCTGATTTTCAGAAATAGCTACACTAGGAAGAAATGTGCTGATTACTTGAAGAGCCTGGCACTAGGTATTCAACAGTTTAAAAAGAAACAAACTAAAAAAGCAGTGAAGGAATCAAGAAGCCTTGCAGGGACTCTAGAGATTCAGGACAATGTTCACATTCTACCAGTGTTGCTGTGAACATATTGAATTTGAGGAAACTGGTCAGTTCCTACTAAAAATACGTAGGAAGCTATTGCCTGCATTGTTTTGGCTCATTGCCATGCAATATACTACTGTCATTATTACTGTTGTGATTAACCATCCACATTTCTTTGGATTAGTATCATTTTTTTATTTATCTAAGATGCCGTGGCTTAAAGAAAATAATGTTCATGAAATACATTCTCTAGGAATAAATAAATAGTGTATGACCCTCCTAGGAATACTCACCACATCACATCTCCAGTAACGAGCTATTTAAATAGAAATCACATTGGATGACTGGAAAGAATTTGCTAGGTGAGTCAAATGACCACTACAGGTGCACTTGGATGTTTTATCACAGAGGTAGTTTGGTGTTCCTATGCAGAGTGCCACGTGGCAAGTTTGATCACCACATTTCTCTCTCTGACAATGCACTGTGAGGTGCCTGAGTATACAGAGAGGTCCTTAAGTTCTTTCCTGAATATTTCTGTCTCTCATTACTGATAGGACATCATCATGTTAATCATTCTCATAGTTAAGATGCCATTTTTCAGCTACTTTGATTTACTTTGAGGCAACATAGTTTGAATTGAATGCCAAGTGAACCTTGCTAAAGTTTTTAGAGCACTTTCAGACCATGTGGATGAAGGGTACAAAGGAGGTGGTGTTTTCTGCAGTCACAATTGTTTGTTTATTTAAAAGCATGCTTTTAGCTTCTTTTTACAATTCCGCAAATGTTTCATATTTCTTTTTATTGTAATAATTTATTCCCATTTGTATTCTGAAAGAAAAGTTACAATGTCACTTCGGTATTTTCTCAAAACTTTCTGGATAGGTTTGTTGACCTCTCTTTAAACTTACAGTGACTTCTCACCACTTGCCTCTATATTGGTCTTAACACATATGATATATTTTGCTTAATTATTTTTGCTTCTAAGGTGTTTTGCAGATTTTTACTGTGTAATTTTGTCTAGATTGAAGAAATATTTGTATTATTAATTTCTTTGTGACAAGGACATATAGGAATGTTAGTCATAAGGCTACATTCATGTTTGAAGTAAAACTTCAGGTGCTTATATCCTGGAGCTCCACTTCCACTCAAAAAATGAAGTCTAATTAGTGCCAACCATCTGGCTATGCTAAAGTGTTTCCTTTTAAAAAAGTTTTTAGGAAGTGCTCTAAAATTATCAAAAACGGAGGTCAAGCAGTGGCTTTATAACACTCCATTGAGTCCTCTATGTGCCAATATACATTTTTCATCCTTAGCTTAAGGTTGTATTAATAAAGAAGAGGTCTGCTGCACATTATGCATCTCCTGATCTCGGCTGTTTCACAGGAACAGTAAGCTATGAAACTTCAGAGTAATTTTTGCTATAATAATCTGCTTCTGTTCCTACTGATGAGGATCTAGTGCTCCTCTTTCTGACCTTCCATGTTCACCAGCCAATCAAGCCTGAACAGTTTCAGCAGTGTTAAACTTCACAGCTATTTCTGTTACTCTGAGGTCTGTCCCTATCGATTTTTAAAAAGTCAGCATGCCAGGAATTCATGTCAGATGTCAGCAAGCTTCAGAGTCACCAATGATAACCTGCTGTCTCAGCACATCATAGCAGAACAGAGCATTCATGTTGTTCTGTTCCTGATTGTCTAGTGAATTGGGAAAACATTGTGCAAAATACAGCAGCTTCGCTGGTGGGAAAAATTGCTGAACAGCCCCTGCATAGTAAAGCAACACCATCTGCTTATTTTTGCTACCCTTTATTTCTGTATCTTGGTATATGTCTCTGTCAGACAGGATCATACAGGATCATCCATGAGATTGTATGTATCTTATAAGGAAGAGAGGGATAAGAACATCCAGCTCAAGGGCTGGACCGTGTTTTCATCTAACACAGCATTTTCTCCTCCTTCTACAAAATAACATCAAGGATGGGAATTGAACACTACTCATTAAGGTTGGTGGGCTACTTGTGGAAAAAAAATAATAATAAAATAAAAATAAACACATCCATTATATTCTTCAACTTTAAACCCATATACTTTAACCAGTCATGGTTGAAGGGGTGTTAATTCATCTTTGTGAGCATAAAGCAATTTGCTAAGGGTAATCAAGGAGATGCTTCCTATTATCCTCATAAATTCTATGTGTGGCACTTTTTATACATTGTTGTATAGAATACAGTTAGTGATTGCTTGTACAACCACTGTAGTGGACCAGATGAGTTAATTCCAGGTTAGAAATTTTTATACTCCAGTAAAAGTATTGTCCCTTGACAATATGAACACCTTCTGCAGTGTTCTATGACACTTAAGAAAGTTACACTACACTAAAATTCAGCAACTTCGGTTGTTGTGGGAGCAATTGTGCTCTTCCTTACTGGAAGTTTCATAGACCTATTCACTGTAACAGTCTGGTTAAACTGAATACAGCTTGTATTGATTTTTTTCCTTCCTTTTTCCTCTACCTCTTTTTTTTCTTTTTTTTTTTTTTTAATTCTTGTGCTTATACATGTGGAAGACAGAGAGTATCTAAGTATTTTTTCTTTAATCAGGCTGAGAGAACAGTAGGGTTTCAAGGTCAGTAACAGTGCAAGATGCCTTTTATGACCTCCATCATCCTGTCTATTTCTTCTGCCTTAAGAAGTGTTGGGTTTTTTTTTTGTTGGTTGGTTGTTGTTTTTGTGTGTGTTTTGTTTTTTTCTAAGACACCAATTATGATACACTCTCTTACACAGGGTTTTTCATTCGGGCTTGTAGTTGCTTTCAAAGTGAAGTCCCAGCTCTCCCCCAATGTTGTTTTGGTGATGTGAGCTTCTGACCTTTTGGAAACTATCCTGAACTTCATGAATTCATTCATCCCTCACTTCACTTATTACAGCTGGTAGTTACTATTTGTCTTATGCTGTGTTAGCAAAAGACTGTGTAGATGGGGAATATAGATTTTTTTCAGTGAGGCTAAATTGGCAAAATATATAATGCAGTATCAATTGCCCTTGGTGCCCCAAATTCCTTCCTTTGTTAACTAGGCTGCAGCAGCTATTGAGGTTAATCTGCCCACTGACTGGGAAAAGAGTGTAAGAAAAAGTGAAAGTGTCTGTCTCAGGTATTGTCCAATTTACTGTTTATTTGGTACAGTTCCCGAATGCAGTGCTATCTGAGGTACCTGTGTGCTTCAAAGTAGTTACCGTCATAAGCTCCTCAGAGTGTAAAGTAGTGCGCTATTCCTCATTTACACAGAAACACGGACTATGGTGAAACTGCACAATTTGTCAGATGAGCCATGGCATCCCTGGCACAGGTACATGAATCCAAAGTTTTTGACCAATCTGCCGCTCTAACATCAGCTTTTCTTAATTTGAGACATAAGTACACATTCACTTTGAATGCAACAGAAACAACTCAAGGCATTCTTGCCTTGTATCTGTGTGCTAACCTAGGGTTAACACAGAGCTTGTAGAAAAGACTTTTCTTAACCTAGTTAAGTTACCGAAGCAGTCTTACCTAGCAGTTACCGAAGGTACCTCCCTCAAGCCATGGGAATGATGCCTTCCAGATGAGGGCATTCTATAGAGGTGTTGTGTGCATTATGATCCCATCTTTATCTTTACAGGATGGGAGATGTGGTATTCCGCGTTCATTCTATTTTATGGAAAGAAAGAAAAAAAGAAAAAAATGACAAAATCTTCCTGAACTTTTGATAAGCAAACCCACTCCCATCACACAGAAACATGTTAGCAGGGATGCATCAAAATAGTTCCTGCTTTTGTTCCTTTTTGTTGTCATCACCATCTATGCTCTAATGAGGTTCTTTATCTGTTGGTTATCTTTTCCTTCCAAATTCAACTTTGATCTGATGTCTCTGTTTATCTTTGCATGTCTTTGTCTTAGGGATCTGTTGACAGTGTGGTTAGAAGTGTTTCAAGGTTATTTCAAGTAAGTTTAATACTTCCGTGCATCCAAAAGGAGGCAATATCCTAGCCTTCTTTCTTGTTCAGTGAACTTGCATTTCAGCTTGCTGATGTTAATCATCATCAATGCAGCATCTCCCTTGACCCCTTCTTTACCTGTACAAGACATTTTACCATCACGCTGTTCCAGAAGTTGTGCATTGCATAGAGTTTTTTATATTGTTTAGCATGGTTATTCACACAGCAATGTAAATGTAGTTAGGTATTGTATACCATATATTATCAGATAAGTATATCAAATATTATGTTTTGTGGATTTGTTTAATCTACACACTAATGTGATCACCACACATGATGTGCAAAAATGATGTGTAATCAGTTAGATTTGAAGCTTGGTCACAGGGAACTAGTATGTTTGCTTTCTTCTTTGTCACAGTTTTGGTTGTGATTTTCTTTGGCTCAGCTGTTAAAATTGTATCAAAAAAGCTTTGCTCCTTTATCTGTCTCCTGCAAGTTGCAATGCCTGCTTGAGGCCGTCAACTTCTTGTCTCAGGGACATACACAGAAATGCTCATCTTGTAGGTGGAAGCCCAGTCCCCATATGCTCTTGGGGCCCCATCCTCATTACCAGCCAATATTTCTTTCATGAGATGTCTTTACTGATGATCAGTTTACATCTTGCTGCTTTCTAGTGCTGGCTTGATGTGTTATCTGCATGTCTAAATAGCAACTGTCCTTTCTTAAAGTCATCCGTAGCACCTGAAATAGCCATATGTAACTGAAGTGGTATACCAGACAGTGCAGCTGTGGAAGTTCAGTGCAAATACTCCTCAAAGAAGGAGCTTTTACTGCAGGAGATGATGACTATCAGTACCCTGTGTTGAGTTTCTTTTCTCTTGTATATGCTATGAACTGCCTCTGAAGGAAGTGCCTCTGAGAGAAGCAAATACTGTATGTGGTTGTATTTTATTATTTACAGAATGGCTAAGCCTTAAGACTACAGTTTGGAACAAATGGCGGAGGTCCCTGGGTTTGTTCAGAGCAGAGCAGAGGAGCTGAGGAGAGGTCTCATTGCCAGCTGCAGCACCTCACAGGAAGCAGAGGGGCAGCACTGAGCTCTGTTCTCTGGGGTTCGCAACAGGTCCTGAGGGAATGGGGCAGAGCTGTGACAGTGGAGGGTGAGGCTGGATGTTAGGAAAAGGTTCTTGCACCAGAGGGTGTTGGGCATGGAACAGACACCCCAGTGCAGCGGTCACGGCCTCAAGCTTCTGGAGTTCAAGGAGTGTTTGGACAATGCTTTCAGACATATGGTTTGGATTTGGAGCATTCTTGTGTGGAGTCAGGAGCTGGACTCAAAGATCGTTGTGGATCCCTTCTTACTCAGGATTTTCCTTAGTTCTATAAGCAATGAGCCTGTGCAGCTATCTGGCCTGGTTTTGAATGCTTCCAGGGAGGGTGCATTCACAGCCTCACTGGGCAACCTGTTCCAGTGTCTCACCACCTTCGCAGTAAACAATTTCTTCCTAATATGAAGTCTAAATCTACCTTCTTCCACTTTTAAACCATTTCCTCTTGTCCTGTTGCTACATGCGCTTATAAAAAGTTCTTCCTCGGCTTTCCCATGGGCCCCTTCAGGTACTAGAAGAGCAAATGATCAAAATGTATGGTGAGAGATAACAGATGGATGCCAGTCAACTGGAGCAGCAAAAGGCAACAGAGGAGCAACTGTTTGTTGTGGTAGACAGTCTTGTCTTTGTAGTGGTGTTAATTTAGTTGATACTAAGGATGTTTTGCCACCAAATTTTAAGAGGTGCACAAACGCTTTTCCTCTATAACAGTTCAGACACTAAAATGAAAGTTAGAGCCATCACTAATGCTACGTTAAGAATTGACTTGTTGAGCTGGTCAAGCAGGAAAGGAGTGCTCTCTGGTTCAGGTCTGGGTACATTCAGAACAAAGTAAAGGCTGCCCATTGCTCAGTTATCTTTGCGGGTCCACGGGGACTGAGAATGAAGCCTTGGGTTGTTTCCTCTTACAGGTCTCCGAGATGGCTGTGCACATTATCCTAACTGTGAAATGCTGCTGAGAAAGACTGAATTCATGATGAGAAGTGGTGGCAGGGCAAAGACAAAGCGGAGAGGAGGATAGAGGAGGGTTTATTTAAAGCAAAACAAGTCAATAGACTTATCTTAGGATAAAAGTGAATTTAGACACATAATTTTTCATTATGTGCAGCTATAATTGAAGGCCTATTTATATTACTGCCAGTATGATTAGACTAAGACAATTTAACAGGATTTAGCTCTGTTCCTTAGATCTGCTGGTAGGTGTCTATAGTATTTACTCTCTTCAACCTATTCAGATTTAAGTTCTGAAGTGATTTTAAGAAACTACAGCCTTCCTTTTTTCATCGTTTATCAATTTCAGAATAGATATTATTTTCTTTTAAATACCATCACATTGCAGCAGTGTTAACTATACAGGGATCACAAAGCCTAGCACGTTGGGAATTAAGTGTGGGCTATCAAAGTAAATTTTTCCTTTCAGGGCACGTGTTGTTAAGAGGAATTACAGTATTTGAAAGAATAGTCTCTGTTGCTTCCATGTTACTCCACAAGTTCTGGTTACTGCAGCGTGCTGTGCACTGCACTTTGCAAAAAAAAAAAAAAAAATTATGCGCTCCATTGAGGTAAGAAAGGATTGTTGCATCATGTTGGTTATTAAATGTCCATTGTTTCTTTATTCCCATAGTTTGCAGCCATGGCAGTTGTTGAATGTTATTTTACAAAGAAACTACGTGCCCTAATACCCTCATTCACACAACTGTGCAGAATGTCTTCTTCAAAGACATCCCATCCCAGAGCTGCTCAGAGTCAAAAGCTTAGTGCAGCCCTCCAAGAACACAAGACAGTTGAGATGGATATGGGATTTCCTTGCTGCTTCTTGGCATTTGGTTCTTTAAACGGAGTATTGCTTGTGCACAAATTACAGCAGGGTGACACCACATGGTGATGTTAAATACCTGGCTCTCAGGATTGTGGCAGGAGTCATCTCCCACCACAACTGTGGAGCATAACTAAAACTCAGGAGCCCTCCTACTCAGCCTTGCCCTTTCCAACTACTGCCCTTTAAGGGGCTGTGTACAACTGCTGGGATCTCCTAGAGATGTAAGACGGTCTCCGTTTGTTCCCTTTTGTGGAGGGAATTTCTTTTGCTGCTTGAAAGCTTTAGAACTGATTTTCTTATAAAAATGACAAGAAAAAAGCTCCTTAACCATCTGGCCATAACCTTGTACAATATGTTACATTTCAAACTGTTAAGAAATTTTTATGATCGCGTTATAATTTGTCAGCTGCTTACAAATCTTTGTTTTGCACTGTACATTTTTAAATTTAAATTGCTCTATAGATTGTTTTCTAAGATGAGTGGAAGGGGAAAGGAGGAAAAAAAAGACACTTGAAAGTGTTTTAATTGCACAGGGATGTCATTGCCTCTAGCAAGACTTCTCCTGCTTCTGTCATAAATTTTTCATATTGCCTCGTGAGAGTGAAAACTGGAAACTTTACCCTCTAAGTGAAAGTCGATGAACCTCATACCAGCCTTGGATCCCAGTAGCCTTGCACTCAGGAATATTAATTTAATTAAGATCGCTACAATAAATTCTGCGAGGCAACTCTCCTGGCTCCTAAGGTAACTCGTGCAAAGAAGGAGGGGAAAAAAACGACAGATCCAGATCTGATAGAGGCAGATACAGCAGTACGGTGTCCTCAGAACACTTGTATGCTTATCAGAAGTGACAGCTCGAGAGACATAAGAGACCTTCTAAAATAGATGACAGGTTTTAGTTGGGAAAAAGCATATGATTACACACAGCGTAATCATTTTATTTTCATTACACTGACCCATCTGCAGTCTGAGAAAATATTTCAAAAATGCCTTTTAAAAAATTGCCTCTTTCCTGGGAAGTAAGACTGCTTGCAGGACAGTGTACGATTGGGCTGTTTGTCCCCTGTAACAGCCACTTTAACCTATAATGCCAAGCAGGTGCTGCTTTGCAGTGACTTGTGCAACAGGGGAGGTGATGACCTCTGCCATGTTTATTGAGACAAGAGGTACACTGCTGTAAGCCAGGAGTCCGCACTTCTCTGAGGATTTGGACCAGCCATTTCAGTTTCCCGTGTTAGATCAGAAAGGCAGAGCTAATTGGAACTGTATTATAGGAGCTGGCTAACCTGATTTACCCAGGTGTAAAGACAGGAGTTGTGTCATTGCTGTGAATGGCACTGCTTCTTTACAGTCATGCAGCAGAGATTAGCTGAAGCTCTACGAGGGGCAGCAGGCAGATACCACATTCACTTGCTGCTTTTTTTTTTTCTTCCTGAAAATGACAGTTTGGTATGAATTGAAATTAATGCAACAAAAGATAAGAGTTCTGCAAAATTCTGAGAGGAAAATGATATCCCAAATTGCAGCTGTTTCACATGATTGGACATAAAAATAAACAGCTCCCTGGGAAGGACACGAGTGACAGACTTGGTGGTAGGAATTAGTATGTGGCGTTTACTGGCTGAGATTTGATTAAGACAATCAAATGAACTGTTTTCAGACTCTTAATTCTAAAACAAGATTTTATTTATATACATATATATATATTCAACTAAAATAATTTTAATGTTTACTGCTTTATTTTCTTAGAAACTTTTTGAAGTATTTATCATAGAACTTGGATGCTAGGTATTATGAGAAGAAAACAAACAAACAAAAGCTTTGTCTGCCCTTCAGGCTTTGCTTTTGTTATAAGTCTTTTGCTATCTAAAACTATGGAAACAGCAGCATTTATTTTATGCACAGGGACACAGCTCAGCACTCTGCTCCAGCTGGGTTGCTCATCACATCATCCAGTTTGAATCTTGGTAGGTTCTTCTGGTTCTTTCTAATTCATTAGTAGGCTCATTTTCTTTGTAGAGATACTGCTAGCATAATGCACTCAGAAACAAATGGAGGTATTAGGGATAGGCCCATAAGGCTTACTAATGATGTCAGATGAGTCTGGTGAAGTAGGCAGGTATGCTTTCAAGCTTCAGGCCACTTGTGAGGTGAAAAGGATACAGATTTTAATAGAAAAAGTCTACTTTTTATTTCATAAAATATTCCTATAACATGGTTTTTATTTTATTAATGAGATTTAAAACTTGACTTGAAAATCTAAGTTGACAGAGATGACATGATGGCCACAAGGCTGCTAAAAATAAAGCAGCAAGAAGCAGAAAATAGCCAGTTGTGTTTTGTTTTTAAACTAAGTAATTTTGGATGTAGCATGATTTTTTTTTTCTTGCCTATTCCTCCACCTGCCCTTTGTTAAATGGCACAGTTCAGTAAGATGCATAGATTGGTGCTACTGCAGCAGTTGCAGAGCCCCTAACTACGGAGTCTGTTCCGCATATTCCTTCAGGGTTTATTTGCAAAAGGGCAACATAGCCAAATGTGATATTTAGGCTCGGGTTCCTATTAAAAGAAAACAAATGCTGTGCTACATGAAGGCTTCCTTATTTCAAGGCAACCTGTGGCTATTTTTACAACTAAAATAAAGGTTCTTTCCTGGATTTTAGATTTTATGCATGAAGATGCTAGGCAGGAATTACAGACAGAGAAGACAAAAAGTAAACACTTTCCTGCATAACCTTGCAAGTCACTGAATATCGACAGTAGAAGCCAGTAATTGCTGACCAGTGAAATGCCTGTCAAGTTCAGCTCTCTCTTTTTCAGAATCCTAGGTTTATCTTTTAGTAGCATTGAGTCAACCCTTTTCATTCCTAGGAATAATGATAACTAATTCTATTCTTGTTAATACTGTAAAAAGTTTTGATCAACTCTTTGGAGCTCCCTATATGCCTGCTGTTTTGGGAATGGGGTAGGGCCTAATCTTCCATCTGGCCAAGCTTTGATTCTTCAGAATTCCCATTTGCTGTGGTTTCTGTGGACTTGAGGCCCCATCCACTCATGCTCTTTTTACTGGTTTCCTTATTCCATTCAGGGGCCAACTTCCATGGTTTCAATTCCTATTTCTTACAACTCTATCAAACAAAAAACATTCAAGTCATTGTGTTAAGGAAATTAATGTAGTGGTATTGACTGAAGAAATAAAGATGAGTTATAGTACAGTAACAATGAGTTTGAAACTGTTGTGGCAAACAAAGCGTTAATATGAACTTTGTATTGCTTTATTATTAGCACAGTATTGCTGATAATGATAGGCACTTTGCAAGTGCATAAAGGGGATCATATATACTACCTCAAACATTCTGCTTCTGAAAAACAGACTGTATAACCAGTGGACATGTATTGTTCTCCTAACAATGTTGTTCTCAGAGGTTGCTGGACAAGCATGAGAGATTTAGTTGGTCGTGATAGACCTTTCTAAGTGTTTATCTCATATTAAAGTGCTTTCTGATCAGAAGTGTTTATTCTGTACGTTCCCGGTGGTAACTGTTAACACTGTGAGTATCCTAATTGTTTGTTGGAGATTATTACTGAATGACAGTGATCTCTTTAAATAAAAAAGAAAAACTTCACTTTTGCTTCTTCTGACTATCTTTTTTACCCTCTTTCTGGTCACTTTGAATCTTGCATTCTGAATATTCTGTCTTGGGGGACTGGCTATAGACTTACTTTCATTCATGTACGTAGATTTGCCAGCTGCACTACGCAGTACTTAAGAGCTAGGCATTATCTTCTGGTTAGTTTTCATCCTTCCATGCGCATACATTTGGTATGATACCCTATTACTCCTCTCTAGCGTGTGGACAACTTTCCTTGCCTCTTTCTAATTTTTTCATTACCAGAAAAATTTCTGTCAAGATACGTTTCTTCATGGTTTTGATCAAATACAATGTTTTATTCTTTATTCTTTTTTTTCCCTTACCTGTGAGCTAGCATCTAGCTTTGTTCTAATACTCTTAGTTTCTTATTATACACCAATAAAGTATGGAAAATGCTGATGTGATTTTTGCTTTCAATAAGACACAATATAATTTGCAGAAAATATAAGAGAGGACTCAAGTTCTCCAAATCATATTTAAGAGATTGATTCTGGTCCCAGTGGCCAATTTTATTATTCTTTTTCACTTCTGGGGATATGGGGAGTGAGCAACTTGCTGAGCTGGCATGTTCCAGCACATACAGGTACTGGATTTGCTGCTCCTCTGCAAAATGTTGGCTTTCATTTATAACTGAAGCTTCAACCACTGTGAATAGGAATCCAGTTTTTTAATACAAATGTTTAAGTTCATCTCTTCTAGAAAGATGTCAAAAAATGTACTCAGCAGAACTGAACTCGTGAGCGGGCAAAACTGAATGCATCTTTCTTCATGCTTTTCTTTACAGCTGTATTTTCTGGGGTTGGAAATGGGAGAAAAGTCCTGGATCTGGGCCTGTGGCCAGAGCCAAGCCTAAAATACGAATTATTTAAGAAAAAAATCTCTTCTGGAAATTGCTGTGTCCTCAGCAGCATGTCTTAGGGTATGTCTAGGGAAAGATGCTAAGGCATCAGTTCTTGTTCAGCAGTGGATGCAGGCATGCATGCTTGTACTGCAGCTCAGTTAATTGGCTCATCAGGATGCAACAGAAGCGACTGGATGTCCACCACTGCAGGCTGTTGGGCAGGAGAGCCTGTGGGGTAGGGGCACAATGTGGACATTTCCCTTCTGCCCTGTGAAGCCCCAGTGGGAGCAGTTAGCCTGTGGCTATTGAGGTGCCCAGTGGGGTCGTGGTGCTGGCTGGGGAGGCCTCCCTTTTTTCCTCAGGGGACAACCTGCCCGTTGTTGTAGGGCAAGGAAAGCAGGGGGCAGTTGTTTGGATTTGCTTCTTCCTGCAGCTGCCCCTTCCCTCAGCATTTCAAGTCAGTTCAGGCATTTGGGCTAAGTGCCGTTTTGAAGGTAGAAGGCTTCACAGTCTGACCTCTCTGACAGGAGGCTTGCAGCTTTGCACTAATACAGCCATGCCTGCCATTACTCCACCTCCTCAACATTTGCGCGCAAGCCCCTAACAAAGCAGCCAGTGTCTTCCTCTCAGATGGGCCATAACGTTTCCCCTCGTGCTGCTATTGTGTCGGCAATTCCGGCTGCAAACGTTGCGTTTGACCTTCAGTGAGAGAGCCTGGTGATTTGAATTCATTTCAAGCAGCTTTCTGACAGCAAACCTTAACCAAAGCCCTTAAGGTTTCCCCTACAAAAGCCTCATGACAGCTTTGCTTGAGGCTTACAATGGTCAGTGCAAGTGGAAGTAGTTTGTAAACTGTAAATGGCCTTATTAACTTCCTTGCAGTACTGGAATGAAGCCCAGGCCTTTGTAGGACTGTGTCTCAGGAGCTGCAGCAGGAACCCCTTCACATGTCTCACCATAGCAGATCAAACGTTGTGGGCAATGCATGGTACTGCTGAGACACTCCTGAGAAAAGGAGGTGATGGAGGAAGGGTATATTTGGAAAAGATGTTAATTACTCAAGGTTTTGCCTTAGTGTTTTTTGTTTTGTTTTGTTTTCCTCGCAGTACAGTGCCTTGCACTGATATGGTAATACGAAGGGCGGCCTTGCTTCTTGTCGTGCTTTCAGTCGATGAGCTGCTTTCCTGCTGTTTTGGATTGCAATTCTGTGATGACAGCGCATCTTCCTCATTCCAGATCAGGGCCTGTATGAATAGTTGCACTCCTGATGAGGGCAGGCTTTTGTTATGGGCAGCTTGGGTAGGCAGCCACAACCAAAGGATGTGTTTCTGAGCTCCAATACAGTCACTAATCTGGTTGAAATGTGTGACTGGAAGATCCCACCAGAGTTCCTGGGCCTGTTCCTCTGCAGCTGGTCCAAACCTAGTGTTGCTCCTGCATGAAATACTTATCCTTAGCAGGAACTGAAAAGATCTTACTGGTGTTTGTTTTTGTTTTAATTATATAGCTGTTTTAGAGCCTTGTAACTCTTATGGGCAAAAGCCCTCTTTAATTTCTAGCCTAACCTTGTAGTTAATTTATAGCAGCTTGTCCTTCTCCTACAACTGCCTCTCGGTATTTATAGTTCTCCTGTCCCAGTATATTTAGAGGACGTCCTCTTAACTGTTATCCTTAATTTTTCTCCCTTCAAAACTTGTTTCATTGTTAGACTTACCAGCTTGCAGTTACCCAACTTGCTTTTATTTTCTGCTTTTTATATTCAACGTTTGCTGTTTTCCAACTGCACTGTAGCAATTTCAACATCAAAGGATTATTTAAAATGCCCTGAAGCCAAATGAGTGATTTTGGAAGGAGCAAGCAGATCCAGCAGTTTACAACTGATGTGAGGTCAGCATTGAATCATTTTGTCTATTGCATTTTATATTTCCTTGCTTGCTTTTGTGGGCTTAGCACAAGTCATGGTTGTTTTCTAACATAACTTGTGTTTTTCATGGTTTCATTTATCTTATTTTGAAATGTTTTTAATATTAAAAAAAAAAAAGAAAAAAAAGAAAATTAAACACTTCTCTGCTGAGATTATTCTAGCCTGAGAACATACCTCTATGGGATTTCCAGTTTTGCTTTGATTAAAGAATTTACTCGTTTGGTACGTAATGTGGGAATGAATGGTAGAGATACTTGGGAAGCAGAAATATTGAAAAAAAACCATGGTTTTATTATGGAAAGTTTTTGTGAGCAGATGTTTTAGAATTAGGAGTTATAAACAGATGAAATATTGAGCTTTGACTTAACAGAGTTCTGCACAAGAGCATTCTGTCTGGAAAATTTCTGAGGAGAAAGGCTGTAATCTGGAACACAGAGCATGGTCAACTCGGCTGGAGGGAATTTAGAGAAAACTGGGGGTAATGAAGAATCATTCTCATATTGATTTGAAATTTAAGCAAAATTTTGGGATACCGCTTTAATCCATTTGGGGACTGTGGTTGGTTGGTTGGCTTTGTTTGTTTTGTTGGTTAGCTTGCATAACCTTGTACAAAAATTGTCCATGTGACTGAGCAGAAGTCCTGTAGTACTGGCAAGTTGAGAGTGCATTACCTTTAGCTCAGTTTCTGCATTGCAACCAAATGTTCCAAGTGCTTTCTAAACCAGCCCTGAAAGCACATTAATGCAAATTAGTTTAGCTGTTCTTAGTCTCAAGACCAGGACAACAGGCTTTGTGCTGAGTTCTGAAGTACTGGAGTAGAAGCTTGGGTTACCTGAGCTGTGCTGAGGAGCAGTATTGCACACATGAAGGAGAAATAGAACTAAGTTCAGGGTGCCAGCAGCTTTCAAATAAGCTTAAAAAACTTTATTTGGATTTTTTGTTTGTTTGTTTTCATTGCTAGATGATATAAAATGTGTCCTATATTCGCTAGTCTATTCTTGATGTTTTAACCCGTTTTAAAAATGTGTTCTGATCTTAAACCGATCCAATAGATCAGGAATTGGAATGACACTGAAGAACATTCTTGCTAAATATGTAGAGTCATTGTTTATATTGTTTTGGGTTCCTTTTTTTCTTCCGTGTTAATAGTGCAAGAATTTTATATGGTCTGCTGCTCAGACAGGAATTCTGGACATTTCTGTTTTATTCCGCGTGACATCTTGTGTGGCTCCACCTGCCTGATAAATTTGTAAATAGGCCTGGAATTATTTTGATGCTGATATGTGACATTTTACAGAAATTGTGACTAAGTTCATGGAACTCCTTATGGGCTGTCCAGTGACAGCACTATATTTCACTGTGAGTGCCATTTCCCAGAGTGAGCTCCTAACCTTTCAGAAGCATGTCCAGGGAGACCTGTCAAAGAGCTGAATGCCCTTCTTCCACAACTGCTTTCCCTCATAATTTCCCCTTGTGAATGTGAGTATAAAATTCAACATGACTTTGGAAAAAACAAACAAAAACTTTCCATCTTGTTCTTTGGCAAGCGAAATGCCTTCTTAGAGCAGCTTAGGAAGTTGCAACTTGTTTCCTTCTAAACAATCTGGAGGCATCTGACTCTGGATGCTTTACTGATGGTACAGGAATTCTGGATTATGCTTTCAGGAAATCGTACTGAAAGACTTGTGTTGAAAAAACATTGAAAGCAATGTTACTGTTGATGTAGGAAATAGAATTTACACAAAATCAGTTTTCAGTTTTTTTCCCTGTAGCAATGAATTGGAAATCTCTGGAGAAGAATGGTGATGTGACTGACCTCTCTCAGGACAGATGTGCAGATTATATGCACAGTATGCTTATGATCTGTCATTTCCTAAGCATTTGACTTTACACAGGAATCTTTTTCTGCTGCAGCTTGCCCCCCTCACATCTAATTCCATTCTGTGAGCTGTCTTGCCATAGTCCATAGAAAGCTGGAAAATGCTATAGGCACGTGAATCCAAATAGATGTTAGATGTAAACATCTTCATTCATTTTATATTAAGCATTCACTCACCTGAATTTTGCACATTAAATTGGAGAAGGCACGCGTGCTGTGTGACGTGGCCTGGTGTCTGTTGATATTTTATTGCCTAAGCCAAAGGTTAATGTGGGTTATGCTTTTTGTTTTCCTTTTTCGGAATTAATATGCTGGGATGCAGCTGAAGAAAAGAGTGTAGTGTAAAGGTGTTAAATTATGAAACCAAAATTGAATTAAATTTGAACATCTTAAGGAAAAGTGCACTTAAGAAATCACTTCCTCCTCAGTGGAGCATCACACACACAGGCATGCTGCTTTTGCTCCTTCTTTCATCTTGTTCAATACATCCAGTGATAAATATTGGAATTAGATCTGTACTATGGGATCCCAATCAAAGTACTGGCTCTGTCATCTGTAATAACAGACCAGAGTCTGCAAACATACTTAATTAACACAATAAAATATTTACTGTTCAAAATCTGAAGGAAGTAATTCAGTGTTAATGCTCTGAAAATACTTTTTTGTTCTTACAACTAAGTGGATAAATTGCTTAAGGCACCACACGCTTGGAGAATTGAGGCTAATGGAATAACTTCAGTCTGTGGTGCTTTGTTAGCTAGCAAAATTAATCTAGAAAATGTTTTTAAGAGGCAGATTTTGTGCATTGCGGTCCCCTCTGCCTTTGTTTTGCCTTTTTTTGTGTGGGGGGAGGGGGGTGGAGGGATTAAAATGGTTCTAAAGACCTTATGTTGTTCTTAAAAAGCAATGGAATTAACAGAAAGTTTGCATTTATTTCAAAGAAGTAGATTAGGGACTAGATTCTAGAAACTTTTGCAGGAGGCAAAAAATATTTATCAGTACTCTTTTGGAGGAAGTAAAGAAGTTATTAGGTTAATAAGGATTTTGAGCTGGTATGTGTGCATAGCAAAAGCTTGAGGTATTTGTGGGAATTCTTGTTCCTTTCTTTTGGGTGACTGAATCTGGAACTGAGTCTGAGCCTGTGACATAATTAGTACAATAGTGCAAATCAGCCATTTTTAAAAAGAGTAATTTACTCCATATGCAGCTTCTCACCAAGAGCCCTCATTAATCAAAGAAGGCCATGTACATCAAAGTGTTCCTTGTTTGCTACAACAACATCCATCATACAGCTAGTAAATCTGCTGTGGCAAGGTTTGATGAATATAATGCCTTTGATGTGCTGATAATTCTGTGTGTTGGCATGCTGCTGCCTGGAACTCCCTGGGTATGCACAAAAGCCTAAACCAGACCAGGGTTCTGTTCTGAAATTGTACTTTCAGAAGCCATCTTTGTCTGAAGGAAGATGGGACTCGAGTGCATTTTCAGTCTCATGCTTCAGTGGGACCCGTGTTGTTGTTTTTTTTTTTAATATTTATTTTTAATCGAAATTCCCATATTTTGCAAACTTCCTTTGTGAATATATTTACACCTAGATGCAGCTTTTGCTGATAAGAGCTTCTGTTACTTGAGACACTTGTATTTAACATGGAATATTCATTATTCTGTGTGAATGTGCAGTAGAAATTCAGTTTAAGAGACTTCATATGGAATGAAAAGATCAAGAATAAGGGTGGAGATTGGAAAGGATGATCATATGGAAAAACTTCATGTGTAAGCTTTGTTAGGTAGAACAGAACTTGTTTTTCAGAGCTCAGTACTACAGGCACACAATGTGATCCATTCATTTCTACTCTTTCATTTTCCTCAGTACAATTTGTCTGCTGCCAAAGTGGGTGACTGAAAACTTATCTTCAGTGATGCAGTGAATATAATAAAAAAAAAAAAAAGATTACATATGAAATTTTGTGGTATTTCTGAGAGAGTGACTCAAATTGTTACTCTGTACTTAATGTAAATTTTAGGGATTCAGATTTGAATCTATTAAGGATAGCATCTGTGTGCTGAAAACAAGTTTTGGTGCATTTTCATTTACTTTGTTTATTGGATTCTTTTTTAGTGGAGGGGCAACTCCTCTAGAAGTTGAGAGAGAAGTGAGGGAGGGAATGTGAGTGAGGGAGAAATGGAGAGTTTAAACCCTAGCTATGATACAGGCACAGTAAGTCAAATTTGTGTTGTCTTTTGCTTTCTTATAACCTGCAAATGCTTTCTGCTCACATTTTTCTAGAGTGGAGTGTGAAGGGAAAGCAGGGAAGAGGGTTGGAGCTAAATTTTGATCCTGGGATGCAGCAGAGCCCCTCAGCAGCTGCTGCTTCAGCCTGAGGTGCAGAAAAACATCTGCTACTTCTCCCTTCTCCATCACGTGTGGTGTGTTGGAGTTGCAAGACTGGTTAAGAAAGGATCCCAAAGCCCTTTCCTACCACTTTCCACCTGCTGAGTTCTACTCTATCTTCACCGACCTGTGATGGACCTTAAGTGGGATGCATGAAAAGCAGGGACAGATGTTATGCTTGTCAGTGCCAGAAATAATTTTGTTTAATTGGAAGGTATCTGAAGAGTAAAGAATGGAGGATGGCAGTGGGAGCGTATCTAAATAAGATCCCACCTGGCTTCTCAGAGGCTGAACAAACTGCTCCTGCCTTCTCTGGCTACTGTGACTGACAGCGCTCAAACCCTACGATTTTTTGATGTGCAGAGGCACAAAAAGCGTAGCCATGTGTATGGCTTCTGAAATTATTTAACATTGGTGGTATCTTTGCCTTATTCCAACTAATTTTATAGCTTTTGAGACCTGTATAACAGTCCTTGTAAAAGCCAGGAGAACAAGTGGATTTGATTAAGCACAGGTTTCCTGTAAACGCATAAATATGCACATTGCAGCTAAGCTTTTCAAAAGTGACAGGTGATTTTGTTCTTTTTTTTTTTCAGTATTCCAGCTTTTTATTGATTATTTAATTGAATATCCATTCTCAGAACCTGCTTCAGAATGTGACCTACATAACAAATGCAAAACATGAGTCGTTCTAAAATACCTGATGCTTTTGAAAAATATTCATTTGCCTGCCTTCCCACTTTGCTCTGTCACGGCCTAAGGAGAGAAAAATGGGCAAATATCATTTATGGTGAGGAATCAGCTCACTGTGAGAAGCACTGGGCTTTGAATACAGACAGGATATGGCGATTATAGCACTAAGGACGTTTCTTGGTGTTGTAATATTCACAGAGTAGAAGATCAAGTAAAAAATGTTTTCTGTTGAACTTAAGCCCTGGATATTCTATACATAGAAGTCTATTTAGAAGTGAAAAAATTTAAGTTGAATTTGTATAACAAATGAAGCTGTTGTACTTAATTAATTTCAGTATGTCAACAGTGATTGCCTGAACTTGAAGCAAAGGAGCTAGTGATCAAAGCTTTTCTCTTTGACTGATATAACAGCAGCCTGATTCTTGTCATATTTCTAGAGGATGGATATTTTATCATGACATGTGCTTAACAGGACAACACCTATCCACAAGGCAGCGGACACACATTTATCAGCACATCCAGTCTTGAGTGTTCAGTGCCGGCTTCTGGAGATGCTGAAGAGTTCCAGACTTTTGCTATATAAAGCATGTTCTTTGTTATTATTTACCTACTATACAGAGATAATGTAGAAGATGATACTTGCAATCGATTTTTCTTTCTTCCTTTTCAATATTGTCCCCATCCACAATATGTCATGCATGAGTATTGCCTACCTAAGAGCATCTTATCAGGAATTATAATAGAGTCTATCTTGTGGAGTGATGGGCATTCCCAAGTTGCAAGATATGGGACAACGTGAACTGTGAGTGAAAATCCCTCATCAAAATCACTGGATTTCCTATGAGTTTTTGGGTGCATATACATGTGATTGCTCAATTCATATTAAATGTTGGATGTTTTTTTGTTTGTTTGTTTGTTTTCCCAAAATTCATATTGTGAGCATGGAGGCTCTCATATTGGAAGGGGCAAACATGTGGCGCTGCAGTGTGTTAATTATTCTCAAACATTTTAAGAATATGATCCAAAATCTTTTAATTTCTTTCACTGACCTTAAAGGATTTTGATTTTGGCATCTGTCTGAGCTGAGGTGGGAATGAGGTGCTTATGAAGGAAGTCTCTCAGTTCTGCCCTTGGTGAGCTGTGGTTTGGAGCAGTTGTGAAATATGACTTTGATACCTATCCGGTGAAAATGGGCTGGAAGACATTCTTCTCCCAGTCCATGAGATTAGACTAAAGCTAGTTTTAAGACTTCTCTTATGCTCCCATCTCCTCCCCCCTCCCTGAAAGGCACGCAGCAACCCCTGCACCGACTTCACAGATCTGCTCCTACTGACCTCTGCTACTCACTAATGTAAATAAAAACCTAAGACCATGATTTGCAAAGACCTAAGGATGCATTCAATTTGTTCGTTAGTATCTCTTTGAAACTGAGGTAAAGCAAAACTAGGTGAAGGTGAAGATTAAATAAATTATAAATA
Organism: Perdix hodgsoniae; assembly: GCA_035772895.1. Taxonomy (NCBI): domain Eukaryota; kingdom Metazoa; phylum Chordata; class Aves; order Galliformes; family Phasianidae; genus Perdix; species Perdix hodgsoniae. The sequence continues at coordinate 12,160,165 of JAPSGF010000014.1, read as the reverse complement.
GATAAAAAATAAAAATAATAATTAAAAAAAATGTTTTAAAAATAGATTCCTCCTCTATAACTGAGGTAGCATGTACCTGAGCAGTGAGAATTCACTACTGTTCTAATATCGCTTGAGTCTGTTGTAACATATTTTTAGTAGGATGATATTCTAAAATACAGAGGAAAAATAAATTCTACAAAATACATTAGGGAATAACAATCTCCTAGAAAATATTGAAATACAACATTATTTGTCCAACTGTGACTGTCGACTTATTTTGCCAATTCACATTACGCTGGCATGAATTAACAGAGCAGGAGACTAAAGTTTATGGCTCATTAACAATAACAGTTGTACACCTACACTGTAATTCCTGAAAATGTATTTTCTCCTTTAGTACTGCATATACTGTGTGAAATGACAATAATTACAGAAACTAATTGAATGAGATAGTCATAACTCTAAAAGTCATATTACTCATTTCAAAATGGTTTATTTCCTGAAATAAACAATCTTTACAGAGTGAGCAGGCATAGCATCCCTTTAAGTTTATTAAAGTCATTAAATTTCTTTAAATATATTGAAAAGTGAGTGCTGTGCACTTAATAGAGGGTATAGATAAATGCAAGTACGACATTCATAAAAACTAAAATCCTTAAAGTGAAATTTCCTTTTTTTTTTTTCAAAAAGTTTGTTTTTCCTGGCTAGAGGAAAGCAGAAATTATTTAGTAGAAAAAGTTTGTCAAGAAATGAAATCTGTGTTTGTTTCCTTCGTCCTTCCACTGGTCCAGGTGATAACCTTACCTAATGGAAGTTTGAAACGTATGGTCAACTTATCTGCCTTTGTGCTTCTTCAGTAGCTGTCTCTTCAGGTGTGCGGATGCAGATATGAGACAAATGCCATGCTCTGGAAATAGAGATGAACATACAGTCGCACACATCACCTCCCTGCCTCTCCAGGTCTTGAAGTAGCCCAAAGGAAATACCTAAATACGGTGCATTGGGGGTATCTGTATTGAAGGATGGAGGGATCAAACACAGCACTTCAGCAAAGGCTCACTATAGCATGAAGCAGTCTGGAAGGCTGCTTGAGGGATAGATGTAGCAATGCTTATGATCTCAATATTACATTGGCAGAAACAGCATTTGTGTGCTTCATTTCACTTTCATGATGTGAAGGTTCTTTCAGCCAAAGGACACAACCTTGGTGTCCAAGAAGCTGTCAGAGGAGGGAAGAGAGGAGGTGACTGTAGGCTGTTTTAATGAATGTGTTTTAATGAAGAAAAATAAAGACAGCATTTCACAGCATTATATAGAGGAATATGGAGACTGGTGTATATGCAAGGTCCTGTGGGGCCATGCGTGAGAAGCACAGCAAACACTAACATATAGTTCATGTTCAGTCCAGTAAAACACATACGTGCAATGGAGCGTTGCTTGAGGAATGTCTGGGTGGAGCTGGGTGAGTCCACCTGCATTCTCCAGTGCTCTTGCAAGGCTGGTGATCTTCAAACATTGATGTTTACATGCTTCCTTTTTATCTGATCATGAGAAGTACCACCAGGCAATTCTGCACTAGATTCTTGATTTTTAATTGCTGAATGTCACTTTTCTTTTATTGTTTTAAGAGGCAGTGAAGGGTTATTTGTAGGAGCTAGTATTGATCTCTGCAATTCTAATATCCAGGAGTTGTTTTTGGTTTCAGTTGAAGATGCTATGTATGGACTCAGTTAATATGATATGGTTTAACAGTAATGGACTACTGTAAAACAGTGTAACGTACAATGTTTTTACATGTCATGCAGTCCTCCTCTTCACACTGCATACCTCTGAGGTAACATCAGTTTGTTCCTGGCAGCGCTCTCATTTTGCTCTGGCTTTTTAATGCCTCTGTTATTTTCAAAAGTTTCAGTCTGATTGCTGTATGCTTACTGCAGGTACGCTGCTTTCTGTCAAGAGAAGAACATTTTTAGAACAAAGTGAAAAAATGACCTTTAATCAACAGTTGTCCCTTTGCTCCATTTTGTAGGCTGTTTGTCTATAAAGTAATCATGTGAATTTCCTCCTGATGGAGAGTCTTTTAATACAAACTCTTTTACTTGAGGAATTGCTTTCACTGACATTGATGCTGACAATCGCCATCAACATTCATCCACTATGTCATATAAAACAAGGTGATAAATGTACCCTTGCACCCTGGGGTGTTGCACGTACAACCATTTTTTCTCCACTTTGCTTTCTTTTACCAGTCACTGTATTGCTGGACTGCAAAACCTAATTGTACTATCTTCTGCTCTTCTAAACAAGCTCATTTTTCTCCAGCCTAACCCATCAGAGATGCTGTCAATCAATGTGAAACATGTCACACACAGATCAGGGTGGCAAAGGGCTGCAGAACCTAGGCTATTCACGGGAAATGCTTTTAAAGCATTTTGGTTTAAAACCTAGATTTCTCTGTTTACGCTCTTATCAAATGAATCCTAAATTTTAATCTGCTGTGTTTCTTCCAAAAGACTGTAAATAAAGCATATAAATGCTAAGAATAGGTCTGCATAATAAAAGAAACAGATCCAAAGCTAAGAAGGTATTTTCTCCTAATATTTTGAATATAGTGCCTGGATACAGCCAGTTTCCCTGTCGTATCACAAGTGACTATAATGGAATCTAATAACCATTGGAAATTATATTACTCCCTACTCTCCCTGTATCTAAGGGGGACAGAAACCTAAAAGCAAGTGGATGGGTCAAAATAGGGTGACTTTGACTCAAACTCATTGGCTACAAGTATTCATTATAAACAAAATCTGTCAAATCTTTTCACTAATAAGGGTGTAGATCTTATTACAGCCTCAGGACAGTAGTAACTTATTCTCTGACATATTATGTGAATTTTATGTGCCTACTCTATAAAAAGTGCACAGTTTCCATAGCAATTTTAATACTTATATGATACATGATGTGACAGCATGTACCATTTTTTCTTCTTCCATGATAAATTGTCTCCACCACTCACACACACACACACACACTAGATTGCAGTTAGAAATTGGAATTTCATTTTGATGTCACTAAAAGCTAATATCAATAATTAGGCTTGGATGTTGACTCCGGCAAGAATAACTTTGGTGGTATTATTACTCAGCTTTGTTACTTACGTTAGCCATTTTAAGCCATAAATCAAAAATGAAAGGATGAAATCTTAGAATTGGTTCAGAAGGAAAAGAAAGATAATTCCTGACTGACAAGAAGAAGAGGTTCTTTATCCATGTTGACATTTTTGTTGGGGAGGAGAAGAGCATCTGTCCACATTTTTGGGTCTCTAATCAGTGTTTTCACATACTTAACAAGATGCATGAAAGGGAGTCATCGAATGGCTCCTTGCCCTTATTGTCTAATAGCATCTTACTGCAGGTGCAGAAGCACAGGTCTGAGGTTTGTTCCAGATTGCTGTGAAACTCCTCTCTGTTTAGATTCAGATGTAAAAGAGATGGTCTGATCAGCTCAGGTGGGAAATTGAAACTGGGGGATGCAGCGGAACTTCAAATGCCGTATCGTAGAGCTGAGAAAGCTGGGTGTCAGTAACTCCAGCTGCTGGTTCAAAATGTGCAGGCTTTGCTTGGACGCTGTGATTAGACATCCTTGGGAAACCTGGAGCAGGCTGTGTTTGGGCAGGAGCGTGCAGCTGCTTGCAGGGCTCCTGAGCCTGCCATGCCCCGGCCTGCTCCTCAGCTCAGGCCTTCCTGTGCAGCGCTTGAATTTCAAGTTAGTTTTGTTTGGGGGCTTTAAAAATAACCTATTCTAATATTCTGTTGTTGTCATGAAGCTCATGCAAACTGATTTAGTGGCTTACTTGATGAACATAGGAAACTGGTCTGGGATCATGGAGGTTTATAGTTCTGTTTGGCTCTTACACTCTTCGCTTGAGAGTATTGATGCATCAGAATCTCAGATTTGTTCCAAGCTTTATTGTTTGATTTATGAGAAATAAGGCTTGATTTGTTTTGTTTTGGTCTTGTGCAATGGCTTTAGCTATAGCATCTTCCTAGCTCTAACATTTCCCAGGTATGGAAAGTTAAACCAGCAGAGTCGTTCAGCAGATGGCTAGCACAAAGGGCATCTGAATCCCAAAACAATGGGCAAGATTGCAGCAGTGTACCACTTTTGAATAGGATGTATGCATACTATGTGCAGAGCTGAATTTCTGTTTTCTGCAATGCAGATTTAACAAATGTACCCTGTATTGTTTTGAATGCATCGGTGGTTGTTTGTAATAGATTATATTAAGGGTAAAATATGTGATTTTGCATAAAAATCTCATTGTTTTTATTACATTATACAATATAGAAGGTACGTTGATTTACAGGTGTAATACACTGTTATGTCAGAAAGGTGTATTGGTTTCTGTTAAGTATATTTTCAGTGAAAATTACTCATTCTGCATAAATATACGGATTAATTTGCACTGCGGTTGGAAGCCTTAGATTTATGTTGATTTTCTTACATGCCAAAAAGTATCAGTCCATATCATATGCCAGTAATACTGGTTTGCATTATTTTTTCTACGAAAAGAAGTTTTTGTCCTATTTATTGATTTACCAACTGATTGCATTGCCTTTATGAAGAAGTCTCAAAATAGAATGTAATCATACTCTGATTGGCTAACACAGATTTCAATTTATGAAAAGTGAAATAGGAAAAACTTGTCAGCATTATTATTACTTCTATTATAGTTGCAAATACGGTCTTGTGATATTGTTTTTCAGCGGAATAAATCTGCCTAATGAATCAAATATAACACGGCCTTGTTAGTGCACAGTGCCAGCCATATTTTGAAGTTTCAAGTACATATATTTCAGTTGCTTGGTGACCTAGAAGAAGTTACTCAAAAGCTTAACAAAACTCCATTAAAGAAAAAGAAAAAACAAATAAACATTCAGAACTTATTCAATACATTATTTTTTATAATATTGCATATTCTTATTCAGCTGTGTGTTGCCTTGTTCACTATCTTTATGGCAATTGCGAGGCTCTATGGCATTATACTGTATATTAGCTTTTTTGATTGGGTTATTTGGTGATGGTATGGGTCCATGCTCTTGCTATTCTTGAAGTCTTTTCTATTAGGGCAGCTAATAGCTAGGCCCCAAGCAGTGAAAGAGAGCGATGAGCTCCCACCCCCTTGAAAACTCCTTCCACATCTTGTCATATGGTACGGAATATCCCTTTGGCCAGTTTAAGTCAACTGTCCTCATTCTAGTCTCTCCCAGCTCCTCGGGCCCTTTGCCCCAGCTCTGTACAACACTGCTTAGCAGCAACTATAAACACAAGTTCAAATATATATATATATTGGTTTTTGTCCTGGAACCAAAAACCATCATACCAGGTGCTCTAAAGAAAACAATTCTGTTCCAGCTGAAACTAGGACAGGAACACGCCTCCTGTACCCAGTGCTGGCTCTTATTTATAAACTTGCTGTAGGACTGACAGTCTTCTGTCTGCTCTGAGTTACCACTGCCACCTGAAAGGAAAGTTTTGGAGAAATATCTGAAAGCAGAGGACTTCAGATGATGGGTACATTAATGGAAAGCAAGTGTGGTTTATTCTGTGATGGCACTTTATGTTTCTGTGAGCTTATAACCAGCTATTTCAGTTTACTAATTTGTGTTAGTTTTGGACTTGAATCCTGCAAAAATAGTCTGTTCCTGCTTTCTGTTCCATTTCTTACTTTCTTTTTTCATGAGTTTTATCTCTGATTGGATGTAGGGAATGATAGAACATTGGCTGATATTCTTCTTGTTAAAATTAAATCTGTCATCTCTTGGTAGCAAAAGCGTTGCCTTGCTTTAATTGTACTGTCTCCTAGCATATGTGCTAATGTGGTGGCAAGTTTGCTCCTCTGCTCTCTTTGCAGATGCAGTTTAACAAAAATAAACTGTATGAAATAGCTTGCATTATCTGAAAAATAATTGGCTAGACAAGCAGTGGGGGTAACTTCACTGAGCTACATTAAAGTCCCAGTGAATTCCTAAACTTTGCTTTGTTAAACAGAAGGGCAGCACCTGAATGGTTGATGTTGGTTTATGCTATTTTCTTTTTTTGCAAGAGGAGCTTTTGCTGAGGTGTAGCGATGTAACCCTTTGTGAATTGTTGTCTGCTCTGCTTGCTTCTGCCCAACTGCTGCAATCATTTTGCTGGTATACAGAGCTATGTAAAACAGATGATTAGTTAGCAGAGCTATTAGAAAGTTTGTTCATTATTTAATGGAGGTTTAATGACACATTTTGTCATGCTTTCTCCCATATGTAAAATTCCAAGTTATCGTGGTCTTTCAAATCCAGCTTTGCATTTGGGTTCTGTGGCAAGTTGTTGTGAAACTTAGAAAAGAAAGTAGTTTGAACCTGAGGACTAATTTGATAGAAGTCAACCTGTTTTCTGCATTCATTAGAATCTGATATGCTTTAATAATGTCATTTCTACCTTCAAAGGGCTAGAAACCCAATAATTCATTTTGCTTATAGTATATTTATGGATTAGATGCATCCACTTAATTATCTTGGTAGTCCTCAGTTCTGTGTTGTAATGAATTCCTTCAACTATTGAGAAATGACAAATGAGAAATGACAAGTATTGATCAAATATTTTCAACGATCAAATTTTTTCAGATAAAACTGAAATGCGAAAACAGAAGCACTTTTCTGAATCATATCTCTTTTCAATAAGTTTTCTGTGGAGAAAGCTCTAAAGATTTCCCTTTGGTCTTTTTTTTGTTAGGATTAATTTCATTCTGACTTTTTTCTGTGAAGTGAAATCAATACAAATACCTTACAAATCATTGTAATACCAGTGAGCGTGTTACATGTAAACAAAATTATGTACATGTAGATCAGAGGACTGCGCAGTAAAATCAAACTCAAACAAATAACTGTAAAGCAGCAGCCTGGTAGAGATCTCACATAAACCACCATGTTTCATTGACAAAGCAATATATTTAAGAGACAAAATAATATGTAACTCTAATGAGCTGTTTAAATTTCAGTCTGTGTTTCACCTTGTAGTATTTCTGTTTTATGAATGAACAGAACCATTAAATTAAAAATGAAATGAGGTGGTAAATCATTGATTTAGTTGTATGTGAAGTTTTTGTATGCCTCTGGATTTCTCTGAAAGAAAAACCTGTTTCAAACCTTTTCTACAAGTGTTGCCCTTCAGCTGGGCCATTTTGCTTTCATTTAACTATAACCTCGTTCTTTCTTTATATTCTAGTCTCTTGGAAATTAACAACAGAAACTTAGGTGATTTTAACGAAGTTTGACCTGGTTTAATAATCACAAATGTCAAACCACTGGAGCATTGGTTATCTTTTTTTTTTTTTTCCTTCCTCCAAGAAAATCACTGGTGTTCCAGAAATCTATTTCATATCATAATGGTCTCACTCTTCCAAGGATTCTGGCTGCCTTTTAACAATCAGGATTGAAGTTTTACAGTACAAGGCAGATCTTTACACATGGGCAACCAGTGTGTTGCCGCACTTAAAATCCACGGTGACACCTCGTTTTACCTGCTGAAGAACTTGTAGCTGGGTTACTGGTTTCAGGAGGGCACTGACCAACACTTCACACAGCCCAGTTAGACACCCCTGTGCCCTGGTTGCTTCATAGCTATAGTGCTGAATTATTTAGGGTATGAGTGCAGAGCAGAGTGGTTCTGATGCCAAGAGGAGTCTGAGATCTGGCTGATGCTTTAAATATTGAAAAGGAGCCCTAAGATGGAAGCCTCACAGAATTCCGTTCATTGTCAACACACTGAAGCCTTCAGGTAGTGCAGTTTCTGGCTAGACATAACATGGTAAAAATCATCTTGAATTCTGATCTCAGTTCTGGACAGTTTGTTTCACCTTTGGCTGAAGTAAAATGTTTTTAAACTACAAGTTCTTCACATCTGGGCTACTCTGTCATTTGAATGCAGAATCTTTTCATATTCCTTCAAATACCAACCATAATGCCAATATCTGATTCAATTTCAGCCCTTCAAAGGTGATGTACTGGATAATGTTTCAGTAGGTGATGCTGACAAGAAAAAGCAGTGTGCCACTCCTTCAGGCAGCCGCTATTTTCTGCAGGCAAGATGCTGTGTGTTTTTGGTAGTGATCCTGCAAGCTTTAAATCCACAAGTCCTGCTGGAATGTGTGTCTTCAGGACATTTGTAAAATCAGATGTCCTGTCAAAATACTATGAAACCTGCTTCCTCTGTGAAAAGTGACCATTCTCTTCATATGGGTGGAGGCTGTAAGTGAAAATCTTTTTAAGCGTGCAAACCCTAACAAGACTGTTATTGCACCTGGCTTAGTTTTCTATCTTCCAGTTCAGCTCAGAGCTACTCAGTGGCCTCCAGCAGATCACACATAAATCATTCTGTCCAGGTACTTATTCTTTTTCTGCTGTTACAGTAAAGGAATGATGGTTCTCCACAATTCCAGCCTTCATGACATTTAAAGAGTTCTTTAGGGTCAGCAGTCATAGAAATAAGAGAGTTTTTATGAATTGTGATGACCTTGAAGTCTGCAACTGCCACTTTTAAGTGAAATAGAAACAAATGGTACTGTCTTTCTCTGGAAAATTTTTGATGGACGTGAGGGTTTAAAAAAAATAATAATAATGAAACTTTCTGCCATCGAGCTGTGGTGATACGGAACTGTCCAGATAACTTCTAGTATTGCAGCTGGGGTAGTAGATGCAATACTGCAACCTGTGCAATGGTAGAATTACGTTTGAAATAGGAACTACGTGATAGGCTTCAAACTTAATGAGAAGACTCTGAATTTCAAAATCTCTGCTCGTTCCATTAAAACAGCAGCATTAATAGAAGATAGTATCTGTGCCTAGTGTCTTGAGCGCTGAGGTTTATTCCATCCATCTATTGGAGGTTGAGTCGATTAAACGTGTGGTAGGTATCTTGATGACTGAATTTCTACGGAGAAGTGTGCATACTTGCATTTCAGCTTTCCAGAGTTCAAGATCTCTTTGTATTAACTGTCTTTAAGCAGCAGGACCTCAGTTTTTCTATTCAGCACTCCAGTTTTGATGTCTAAATCATCAGGTCCCAACTTTGAAAGGAAACTGACTTAGCCTCTGAAAAACTGGCTCTTTTAAGTGCCTAAAAGCAGTCGCTGTTGGAAACTTGAGCCTGAAGCAATAAGTCTTCACTGATACAGAGTGACCCGTGAGTTAAGTTAACATTGTGTACTCAGTCATAAAATGTATGTTGGATACATGAGGCATGACTTTTTTGTCCTTCCTTTTCCTAATTCCAGAATCTGTGTACACTGCCGTCACTCAGGGAACCTCAAATACACACATGCTAAGCAGTATGTTCTAGTCAAATAAACTGAAGAGAGGACTGTGTAATATACTTGTACTTTGTAGCTGATCAGTCTACGGAGAGAGAATAACTTGCTGAAAGAGAGAAAAATTAATTTTGGGTGACAAAGTCCAGAAAGTCTCTCTTTCAGAACAGTTTATGAACAGAAAATGACAAGATGTGTTGCAGATCTTTTATTATATTTAATGTGGAAGAAGATTGTTCTTAAGAATAAAAAACGGAGTTAGAATACCTACAGAACTTATTTCTGACTGTGAAGTGTGTCTGTCTGTACACAGATATGAACATACTTAAGTTGAATGCCCAGAGTTAGCAAAATGATTCCATTTGTAAGGAAATGCCCACTGGAATTAGTCTTAAGCTTTGTAGCATCCCAGCACTGGAGCAGATGTGGACTGGTTCTTCTGTGGAAGTAGTGTGCTTATCTTTTGTACATTCAGGCTGTGGCATTGATGTGATATGGTCTGCTTTCACCAAAAGGGCCTGCTGGATTACTGTTTCCTGGTCATTTTTCCAGTGGAGGTCACTTACGCAGCCTTTTTTCCCTTGTTTGAACAATACTTTCTGAGTCTGTAAAGAGCCTCTGAAATGAATAACAATGAGGCCAGAAGAAATAAAATGAGCTTGTTACCATGATGGCTGTTGAAAATTTATGAGACCTGCTTCGTGTCAGCAGAATAAACTCAGCAGCCTTCTGCCTATCCGTAAGAAAAATAGCCGTTAAAAAAAAACAACAACAACCATAAATAAATTAAAAAATCAAGAAGTCTTAGATTGTTTAAGTGCAGAGGTGTGGAAACGCTCAGCTGGAACAGCTGTTAGATTCTTCATGCTTCATTCTTTTTTTCTCAGGCAGTATTAAAGAGCTCTTTTCTTTTGTCTTTTTAAGGAAGCCTGTTCAAAATCAGGCAAAATCATTTCGCACATTTAACAAAAACAAAAGCAAAAGCGATTTGCATAGATTGATAAAATCTAAAATCATTTATTCTGTGATAATCTGTTTGTATCCAACACTGGAATGCTGTGGAAATTAGGGCTTTGTCATGCTAAGAGCTGGATCAATGCATGTTAATGTAGACTGTCCTGAATGCAAAAGAAACATAAAGGAGTGAGAGGAAAAGGATGATCACAGTGGAAAGCATACAGAAATCAAGTGGCATAACCTTTAGGTCACTGTGGGAGCCTGTGTTAGACCTGAGGCTGTAGGTGTCTGACCACAAGTCCCATCTCTTGGTCGCAGTGTAGTGGAGTCTTCTGATAATGCACTTTTAGTGAAAAGTGTATTTATCTGTCAACGCATTTACTTAATTCCATTCATATTTGCAGTGCCAAATATTACTTTATCATTTTAATTCCACTGGATGGATGTTTACTTTGGTGTCCATTATCTAAATTACTATTTTTGTAGCATTTTTGAAAAGAATCCTTTAAAGTCTGGGTTGAGGCACAGTCCGTGATTTCAGTTTATCTTTGCTGAGTGCAGAACTCTGGGCTGCTGCCTGCAGGTCACGTGAACAAAGAAATGCATTGCAGTTAAAAGCACAGGGCCAGCTGGGGAAAAAATATAAACCTTTAAATGAGATGTCCCAAAACTGGCTTTGAATATCATGTGGGGCACTTGATAGATTATCGTTATTCTACTTCATTGCCAAAAACTACTTTTTTTTTTTTTCAGAGTCTACTTGCAGAGATGAGTAAGAGGGAAAGGAAGAAAGAGAATAGGGATTTTAGATCTGTGAAATAGATATTGCATACAAACTGGGGTTTTTTTTACTGACCTTTTTCATCCTGCTCCACTCATAATGCGATCGAATTTCTCTCTCTCCAGCTGATGAATCCAATTTCATTAGAAACTTCAGTTTTCTGAAGTTTATGCCACTTTCTCCTCACCTTTGAAGCTTCCTTTTAATAGAATTCATTTGAACATCTGAGTGTTCATTTCCTTTATTTTCCTGTTTTTATCTGCATTTCGTGCTCTTGCTGAGTCCTAACAGGACCCATTTTTCCCCACAAGGTCTATATCAGTGAAGTGCCAGTGGTGCAAGACATTCCAGTGATGTATTGCACCTATACATCATCAAAGCAACAGGGTTTTGATAAACAGCATTCTAATACATCATTAGATCATCACTGATGGCACTTTGATGATGTATTATATTAGTACATCATCAGAGCACTGTCATTCCAGTGATGTATTTATAAACAGATGGTGCTGTCATGCAAGAAAGAAGGGAAAGCAGAAGAGAACATTTCATTCTGTTACAGCGCAAAATGTGTCCTCACCATTCATTCAGTGAGATTCAAGACAAAGACCCTGTGAAGGCATAATTGTCTCATTAGGCTCGTTGGCTGTAAGTCCATTGACTTCTCTGTCCAGCACCTGATGAGCAGTCAAATAATCTTTTTTCAGCCAGGAGCACACAGAGCTCTTTAAAACATATTTTCATGTTTGTTACCACTCCTGACATTGGGATTATACCTCATTTTTCATAGTTGCATGTTTACATGTATAATTGAAATAGAATTTATTTTATATAGACGTGCTAAAACTGTATTTCTAGCATAGGGCATTGTGCTCCCACAGTGAAGTTTGGGTACAGCAGCAGCAGATGCACTTGGCACACCACTGGACATTAAGCAGTTGTTACTCCAGAAGCTCGCTAGGATATTTTCTCCTAATTCTGTAGGACTGTATTCTCCCCTCAAATCAGACGTCACTTTCAGTGAGTTTAAAGATGTAAGATAATATGTTGATGAATGGATTCTCCTAAATTTGATTCTGTTGTGAAATACTTTATACATAGAAGGCTGTCTTCCTTTGTAGTGGGAAAAAAATCATTCAGGTAAAATAAAAAAAATAAAAAATGAACAAAAGCAAATGAAGAAAAAAATGAAAGTGATCAATTTGATTTGAAGTCATGTAGATCTAGTTCTGTGTAGTATAAATGGCTATGGAAATTATTGAGTTTACAGTGATTATCAATCTTTTTTTGAAAGCTAGCTGTAGATATCATTAAATAAACTCTTCTCTCATTTATTTTTACAATGAATAAACCTAGCTGAATAGGATCATCAACCCCTTGCTCATCTGCATCTTTTGTGCACCTGTTGCTTTTGCATCGTCTGAACTGTGCTAGTAAAACTATTTTTACCCAAGAAGTATTTTTATGGTTCCTTTGTAGATGAGGAAACTGAGGAACACAGAGAGCAGGTGAACTGTTCACAGTCATGCAGAAGGTTACAGTGGGGCTGAAGAAATCCCAATAGTCTCACCCTTGGTCTGAAAGCACAAATGATTTGGCAGGTCAGCCTGTTGTCCTGTGATGTGTCTGCAAGGGTGTTGATTTGAGGTGGCAGTGGTGGAATGTGTCTAAACTTCTCATGCTGTTGTCAGACATCTGTTTTGGACATCTACGTTTTCATTCATCTTTGGTAGAACTTTTTCCTTTCTCCAGGTAAAAAGGTAAATAATTTTTAGAAAAATGTTTTTTAAATTTACTTTCAAGATCAGCAGTCAAATGAGAACTGTGTCCCCAGAAGGATACACTTGAAAATGTTCTACAGATGATAGATTTTAAAAAAAATTTACCCAAGAATAGGTTTTAAATATCTATCTGTTCTGTAGCAGCACACATGATGATGTGCATTGCGATTTGCTATTGTATCTTATTGCTATAAGTAAAGAATAAAATCTTATTGTGTAAAGGGAACTTCAAAGTTAGACAGGTTTGATTTGCACACTGAAAAAATTGCCATGTAGAACTGGAGATGAATCTGTGCTTTCTGAGAAAAGACATTCCATAAAGCATACATAAGTGGCAGTAGATATACAGGAAAAAAAGCACAAAGTGTTTCTTTCAGCAAGATTTGTCAAAAGGAACATGAACATGCTGTCCAATGAAAACTGTAGCCAGCACATTGTAGTGTCCAGTCAACGCGTAACAGAATCACTGTAAAGCAGCACGTAGGCCTGATTTGGATTGTTTGTCTTGAGTAAATAGTATTCTAATGACTGTATTCTAGTAGTCATTGGAAAGCCACAAACTAGAAATAAATTTGAGACAGCAAATTTCATAATTGAAATATATGAGAGGAGATACAAGTATTGTAATTCTGCAATTGGGAATGGAGCACAGGTAAATAGGGTATTTTCCCTGAGGTCCCTCTGGCATAGCAGACATGTCACTTCCAGGTTTGCAGATCTTCAGTTTAGGTACACTATCGCATTCTACATTTCACATATTCTACATTCTGCAGGGCATATGAGGAGAGTCTGAGAAAGTCAGCTTTATTCACAGAAAAAAGAGGTTGGGAAAAGCTTATTGCTGCCTGCAACTGCTGCAGTATTGTGTAGCTTTTCTCCTAGAGGTGGTTTTCCATTTGCCTGGTATTCCAGCTCTCTCTTCCAACTTCTCTTAACATTGGCAAGCATTTTCCACTTGAAAAGTGTATCGCACTGAACTCCACTGTATACAGTGCTATGTGACTATTCAAAGAGTAAGTCTGAGTCGGATTTTTTCTAAGCTTTTTCTGTGTACCTTACTGCAGTAGCCATGACATCTGTAGGAAAAGCAGTCAGGATGACCTAAGTAGCTAAGGAATTCTATCTCACAGACACCAACTTTGGCTTGGTAAGGAGATGGTGATTGTTGTCTGTAAGTCTGTGAAAAGGCATTTTGAAGAGAATGTTGTGACAGATGCTGTAACAGAGAGAAATAACATGATGATGATGTGGTAGAAACTTTTCTTTAGGAAAGAAACAAGTCTTCTTAACATAAAGATCTCATAGGCCATTAAAGCTTGCTTTTTTTTTTTTTTTCCTGATTACACATGGTATAGTGCTTGTATCTTATAACTGAAACTTCTCAGTTAGAATAGATGTTGCCATCTAATATGACTGTCTGTGTGTTTTCTCCAGGGGGAGGTAGGGAAATATATTCTTAATTAATGCCACCTTCCCCATATTTTGTATAAATCAGTTTGCAGCAATGGATCAGCGTATAAGCGTGAAGTACCGCCCTGTTTGGCTCTCCTCAAACTGAGGTGTGTTTTACACACAAGGGTAAAAGCATGAAGATTTGTTGTTGTTTTTTGTTGGGTTTTTTTTTTTTTTGGTATGAAATTGGGAAGAATGCTTGAAATATATAGATTGTTCTGAACACAGAGTTTTGAAACAGAGTATGAGTCTCTGCTAAATAGTGTGATAGTGTACTCTGGTAGACAAAAGTAGACTGTGTCTACTGTGACATGTAGTCAGGAAGGAAGTAGTCTGTGGAATACAAGCATTTCCCCTTACTCGGCACATTTTAATCCACATAGCTAGTAGTGAGTTCAGTTTTGGAACCCCCTTACAAATATTGGTAAACTTAAAGCCCACAGATAGACCCCCAAGATACTCGTGGGGGAGTCAAGGAGAAGAGGCCTGACTTCACAGAGAGCAAGGAAAGGTGGCTTTAAATGTAAAGCCATAGACTCTCTTGGGAATTTTTCTTGTTGGATGAAGCAGTCATACTTTATTCTTTCTGAAATTACACTGATGGAGATGACCTAATGTTTTCCTTCATTTAAAAGTGAAGCCTTCCTTTTTTAAAAATGAAAATTTAAATAGGAAACACCAAACGTTTTGTCTTGTTTTCAAAGAGGACACCAAACTTTTTTGCATGCAGACAAAAGGAAAATATTACCAAAATTGAAAAAATGTCTGAAAACATTAAAAACACATTTCATTTTAAGTACAAAAAATAAAAATTTTAGAAATTTGCAGTCATCAGCTGCAAAAGGCGAGTATTATTAAGAGCAAAAGAAAACAATTTGTGTTTTACTAACTGTACTCTAATCAGTGTTTTACCCATCAGAAGATGACTCCACTAGCATTTAGCAATCATTCCGTATATTGATTCAGGTTAAGAAAATAACCTTTCTGTTCTTCTGCTTTACAACAAAAATGAAAACTTGGAGGCCCTGGAGGATATTTATGTCAATGTAGGAATAAAGGAATGGATTTGAAATGTTGGTCAACGAACTCTGCGTATTGAAATTATTAGCAAAAATGGAAATCATGGAGTTTGTTACTGCAAATGAGACAGACAAAGGGAAATCATGCTTTCTGTCAGAAATGTGAAACGAGATTGATACTGGGCAGCATCCCATTATTTCAAGATGCCAACAGTTTTGACACTCCAATTGCAATTACCGGAGATAGTGGCTCAGCAAATTGAGAAGGAAATTAGGTTTGATCGCATGAGAAAGAGAGCAATAAAAAGCCTTCCTTCCACTTTTTAAAAGGTATGTAGATATGCCAGTAAGCTTTTTCCTCAGAAAGGAAAAAAAAAGATCACAAATCGTAGAAATCTTTGGCACTATGGAAATTCAGGCAAGTTCATCACCTCCCTACAAATAACATTGATAAGCACTTTAATTAATGTGGTCTGCTGTTCTCTGTCATGTCTAATTTTCATCTAGGGCTACGCACAGGCTAGCTCATTGTGTCCTTCTAACAAGCTCAGTAAATCCAAACAGAACCATAGGTCTTTTACCTTCTACTTTAGAAACAATCATCTTGAATAATTGCTTTCTCTTATTGATATGTGGAGGTTTTGTATAGTTCCTATAGAGATCTTTACCATTACCTATAATATTTTGTCAAATGGTGTGTATTTCTTGAGGGGAGGGAGGAGGATTCCATGCCTGAGTAAAGAATGATTAAATATGTGTCAGGCAATTTCAAGTATCTAGGAATCTAAGTAAGCCAAGTATTTTGCCTGGAGTCTACAGAGCTGAGGTAAAGAAAGAGATTGTTTTGAGTCTTCCCCCACAATATTTGTAAAGATGTTGTAGTTATTTTGGTAGTGGCATTGTTAAAAATGAAACTTAAAGCTAAAATGCAGTGTCTGATGTGGAGAGTCAGAGAAACCTTGAAAGCCAAAAATCAAAACTGAAGCAGATGCCATCATTTCCAGGCCAAGAGAATTTAACACTTGGTGCTATGCATTCAGGGAGGTTATTTTGCTAAAGACTCACAAAATTATAGCATACTGCCAAACAAAGTAATAATCATTCAGTTCGCCAAAAAAATTAAATGATAATATTAGAGGCATAAAAGCATGCAGTCACATAGTCATCTCTGTACATTGCTGTTTTGGTTCTGTAATTCACATAAACTGCTGATCAGTTACTATCCAAATGCATTTTGGGAGGTATCTTAAAATCTGAATTTATTGTCTTCTTTTGAACTTAAGTGTTAATGTTCAACGCTAATGTGCCTAACGACATGTTTAATGGATATGGCCAGCAAGCAATTTCATGGAATCATGTAATAGAATGGTTTAGGTTGGAGGGGACATTGAAGATCATGTAGTTCCAACCCCCTGCCATGGGCTGGTTGGCACCCATCAGCTCAGGCTGCCCAGGATCCCATCCAACCTGGCTTTGAATGCCTCCAGGGACAAGGCATCCACAACCTCTCTGTGCACCCTGTTCCAGCATCTCACTGCCTCTGAGTAAAAAATTTCTTCCTAACATCTAACCTAAATCTACGATCTTTTAGTGTAAGGCCATTCCCCCTTGTCCTATCACTATCAGGCTGTGTAAAGACTCAGTTCCACTCCTGCTTGTCAGCTCCCTCCACATACGGGAAGGCTGCAGTGAGGTCTCTCCTGAGCCTTCTCTTCTCCAAGCCAAACAAGCCCAGCTCCTTCAACCTTTCTTCACAGGAGAGGTTCTCCAGACCTTTGATCATCTTTGCGGCTCTCCTCTGGATGTGCTCCAACAGCTTCACATTCACTACTCTCTCATTTGAGATAGGGTGAATGAAGAAATCATGATGCATTCTTTCATTTCTTAAGTGAGCAGAAGACCTAAATCACATAGAACTGCAGATTCCACTATCTCGGGTCACTCGTACGCTGTGCACTTTCCAAAATCTCTTGGGAATGTGATGAACCTCAGCTGGGTGTCAGGTTTGTAATGGCCAAATTTCAGCATGTTTTACTAAATTTGTCATGCAACATTAGTTATAGCTGCATAATCAAAGCTTTGTGTTTTCCTTAGTCTGATATAGGGTTTTAAGTGCTTATGTAACTAAATGGGCATACAAAGATCAGCAGATAATACATTGTAGAAGAAAAATGTTATTAACTTATGAAAATTAGAGTGATTGCAATCCAAATGACTGTTACAGAAAACCCAGAAAACTCCAAATGCTCTGATTCACTGGTGAGGAACTCATATGACTTTGCCCTTAA
The DNA here is from genome assembly GCA_035772895.1 of Perdix hodgsoniae. Classification (NCBI taxonomy): domain Eukaryota; kingdom Metazoa; phylum Chordata; class Aves; order Galliformes; family Phasianidae; genus Perdix; species Perdix hodgsoniae. The sequence continues at coordinate 12,142,562 of JAPSGF010000014.1, read as the reverse complement.
GGAACTGGGCCTGATGCCTCTCCCTGAGAAGCTAACAGAGCTGGTACTGTGGGACTCCACATGGTGTAACTGGCAGCCATTTCGGATTGATGTTACAGTATTACAAGAAACAGAGCAGACATCTGGACTAATGTTGTGTAAATGCTGCATTTGATGACACTGAACTCGGGATACCTTATCTATTGCTCTACCATCTTACATATTCTATGGAATAAAGGTCTCTGATCACCTCCCAGGAGTATGGAATTAACTGTCTAATGAAAGAAGTAAGCTTTAAAAGTCATTAGACAAAACAGAAAAGTCATAATTACAACAGAATGCTGTGAGGTCATGCAAGATGTCAATATCTGAGGTGGTTTTGCTATAGGATTTACGTAACCTGCAGGGACCATTATTCTTCAGAAATATCTATCTAATGAGGAAATAATGCTTTAGCTTCAATTATGCTCCTATGTCACCTTGGCTTGTGGGGATACCATGCAGATATCTTGAAGAAAGTGCAATTTTTGTTTGAGAATTTGTTGTAGGAGGGGATACGCACTTAGAGTATATATTTTCTTCTGACCACATATTTTTCTCTGTGAGGAGTTACACTTTGATTTCTGAGGCAGCAGGCTACTTTGGTTTGAGGTGGAAACAGAAATTTCATCTTCACCAGCAGTGAAAGCAGTCAGTGCAATTCACTGAATAGTTGCAGAAATAGTAGATTTTGTCATACCAAGGCTGTGAGAGGGCTTCATTTGTCTTGGGAAGGAATTATACTCAGCCCTGCTGTGCCGTGCACCCTGCTGCTTTCAGAGTCTGTACAACCATAGAGAGTGGCAAAGCTGCAGACAGGTAATATTGACAAAAACAGGTGTGGTTTTGGTTACTGGTATTAATTCGTTACAAATACCAACCAAAATGTGTGCTAAATGATCATTGCCGTAACAAAAGGAAGGGCTACTCTTGAAGTACAGTACGAAAAATATTGTAAAAGCTACAGTCAAATTAAGAAAGACACTAGAAGAACAAATATTCTAGCACCTTAGCTGTTCTATTTAATTACATCTTGACTTAACGTGTCTTCTCAGGATATAATTTTTTGTTCAAATATTTGTGTAGCCCTTGATGTATCAATCAAAACTGCTGTAATTTAGGATTCTAGCACAATGTAAAATTACAAGGATGTTGTGGAATGGCTGGGGCTGGAAGACACCTTGAAGATCATGTCATTCTAAACGCTGTCACAGGCAGGAGCATTGCCCACCAGATCAGGCTACCCAGGGCCCCATTCAGCCTGAGCACTTCCAGAGATGAGGCATCCACCACTTATCTGGGTAACCCATGCTGGTACCTCACTATCCTCATAGTGAAAAAAATTCTTCCTAATATCTAATCTAAACTTCTTTAAGTTTAAAGCCATTACCCATTGTCCTTTCACTACACTTCTTGATAAATGAAGAAACATTACATTTATGTGTATATAGATACAACTTTTTTAGTTGCTCTAGGCTACTAGAATGACTAGTTGTTCTGCATGTTGTTCTTTATTGACATTTGTGTTAGTTAGTTGCCTTTATACCCATTTTCTATTTATTTGCTTCCCCACTGCACTCCTTTTCTGAATGACTACGTAAGGGAGTTAGCATTAAATGCCTCTCAAAAGTTGTAGATAAGCAGAATAGAAATGATAGGATAAATATCAAGGGGTTTTTACCATCTTTAGTTAAGGAGATGTGTGTGGTTTTATATGTTAATGTAGAACCTGCTCTGTTTATATGAAATGTTCAGAACCTTACCAGATAAGTTTCATATATCACGTCAGTGGGAGATTTGATTAAATGACCTCAGAAGGTCCTTTCTGGAGATGCTTAAGTGATGTCTGATAAGAATGACCAAATGAGTGCCATACTGTCAACACAATACACGTGTAGATTTTTACTACGTGCAGAAGGAATTTTAGATCAGGAGGATTTAATGATAAACAATGGATCATTTTCTACCTGGAGGCTGGTAACAAGTGAGGCAATGCAGGTTCTATATGTGAAACCCCTCCTATTTATCATCTTCATCAGTGACCAGGAACAGATGTTGGACGGTGTTCTTGTCAGGTTTGAAGACGACAACAAATTGGAGGGGACCGATGAATAGTGAGAAGGCAAGGCTGCCAATCCAGACCTGGATAGGCTTGAGAAGTCGGCTGGCTTGAACTCACAGAATCACACAGAATCACAGAATGACCCGGGTTGGAAGGGACCTCAAGGATCATGTAGTTCCAACCCCCCTGCCGAGCAGGGCCACCAAACATACACCTTTACTAGATCAGGTTGCCCAGAGCCCTGTCCAACCTGGTCTTGAACACCTCCAAGGACGGGGCATCCACAACCTCCCTGGGCAGCCTATTCCAGGACCCAACCACTCTCCCAGTAAAGAACTTCCCCCTAACGTCCAACCTAAATCTTCCCTCTTTTAACTTAAAACCATTTCCCCTAGTCCTGCTACTTAAAACCATTTCCCCTAGTCCTGCTAGGGACTCCAGGAAATCCAAAGAGTTAAAACATGCAGTCTTGCACCTGGCGAGGAAGAAATCCTTGCAAAAAACACAGCCTGAAATCCAGCTATGCTGGAAGGATCTGGACATCTTGGTGATCAGAAAACTGAACTCAAGCCAGCAGTGTGGCCTGGCAGCAAAGAGGGCTATATTGTTAGAAGCATAGCTAGTGGAGCAAGTCATTATCTCTCTCTACTCAGAGCAATGCTCTGTACAGAGGTTTGTGGCAAATGGAAGGAAGACATAATAAAAATTTAAATGAGAGGTTCAGAGTGGAGGTAGGCAAAAATTCTTCATCACAAGGACAGCGGAGCACATTCCAGAGAGCTTATTCACTCTGCATTCTTGGAGACCTGAGAAGATTAAACCCTTAGCAATCTGCTGTCACAGCCAGTCTGCTTTGGGCAGGACTTTGGGCTGGAATTTTCCTTAGCTGAAGGAGCATCTTGCAGTTCCTTGTTTTTTTCAGTGTACCTCTGGTAGGCAGAATCAAGATCAAGTTTGTCATTTTGCCATTGTGTATCTATAAAATTTAGCAGTTTAATTTCAGTCTTAACCAGAATTCCTGACTTGCTAAGACTTTTTGCACCTATATATTTTAAATATAAGGTAACATTGTTTGCATCATAAACTAAATCACAGCATTTCTGTCTGAAAATTAGAATTTTGGTTGCAGTAGACATTATCTGCTAAATTCCTAAATATGGAGTTTTAATTTAAAACCTGTTTTTTGTTTTTTATTTTTTTGTTTGTTTATTTTTTGTTTTCCTTCACTTATTTCCAGGTTTTTAACATCTGGATTTGCTTGGTTTCCTGAGGTGGCCTCTTGTTTGTTTAGGAAGAAATTAAATAAGCACTTCCAAACACTCAGACCATGGAAAGAAAAATATATTGATTTATTCTAAAATTGAGTGAACAACAATATACAAATGATTACAATATACAGATGATATGCAGGGACAAGAAAATACTCTTCTTTTCAGCATTCTGATTGGCTGCTGCTGATGTAATGGTGCATTATTAAGTGATAATTGTTTTCTTATGGTGTTTACAAGGAGGCAAATGGTTCATGAATCAATGCACATAGAGACTGTGGAACAAGTTGCTTATTGATCCACGAGCTGTTTGTGTTAAAGTTTGCTGCTTAGAAAAGAAAACAAAAACAATGTACTCCAGAGTGCATTCATAAGGAAAACAATTTAGAAAGCACAGAGTTTAAATTTACATTCTAAATTGGCTCAACTCTGAAATATGCTTTGCTCTTTAAAATATTGAATTAAAACACAAATACTAAACCATAGGAAGTAATTTCAGGACTTAGCATCATACCTTTCTCTTCTATTGCATTTCATCAGCCATCAGATTGCAGGGGGTCCAGTAAACTCCCATTTCTGTTTCCTCATTTCCCTAAACTATGGCAGAAGTATACTTTCTTGTCACTACGACAACATGTTAGAGTTAAAAATGCTTAACTAGGAAGATTTGCTTCTTTCGATATTTCAGACCTTTGAAAGTTTGTGAAATGAGATACATAGAGGGGCACAGTTCCACTCTTCCAAATGGTGAAAGATTAAGGAGTGTAAAATTGTTGACCTTCCCAAATTTGAGCTGCTAGATCAGCCTTTGATCTCATGCACACAACTTCCACTAATTTCAGCATACTGCACTGGAATTTGCTACCAGCATAATCTATCACTATGTTTCTGATTTTGTGGATCAGGATCTTTAAGAATTTATATCCCAAGACAAATCACTGAAGCTTAATCAATTGCTGTTCATCTGCTGAGCAGATAAAATGCCTGTTGCAAAGTATTGCAATTTAGCTTATATTTTGGAAACCTGTTGAAAAAAGCTTGAGCAGTCACTTTAATTTGCAGCTGAGATTAGAATAGGTAATACAGAAATAAATATTAACTTCAGCATGGTAATATAGTGGTTCACCTTAACTTAGCAGCATGTCCTCGTGACGCACTAATAAAATCCCTTCTTTCCAAACACATATCACATTCTATGGCGAAGACAATCACTGTAAAAGTAATCTGCCTGATAGAGGAAGAGTTCAGTGCCATTTTGTATTTAAGGTAGAATGGAAATATTTTATTCAAGACTAAGTAATAGTTGTGTTCCTCTAATTTCTGTCTTTGTTTCTTTCATAAGAATAAGTCATACATTGAGGTCCTTCACAAGCCTTCTGTTGCTTGTGCTCAACAATTTGAGATTGTATGGAAGGCATTCTTCATAATGGATCATTAGTTGATTGATTTCAAAGAAACTTTGACTTAAATCCATTTTCAATTTAAATCCGCAATAGTTGGTACATTCTCTGTTGTTTTCCTAAATCAATACTTTTTCCAGTGTTAAGACGGGTCTAGTAGATACTTGAACTGCACCCTAAAACCACATCTGAGCATTTTTAAGTTATGCATCCTTTTACCAGGGAAGACTGAACTTCTTTCTCTCCAACAGATTCCCAGTGATCATTTGTGAATATTGTCCTCTCTGGAGAACTGATTAACCTCTTTCTAAACCATGCATTGTAAATAGATTACTACTGTGTCCTCACTCAGATTCTCAAATTCCCCTCTTGCCCACTCACACATACATTCCCTATGGAAAATGGCTGCTATATTTAATGTGTGAGTCTTCACCACTGTGTACAAAACAAGGTTCACAAATACAGCCCTTTGAAACTATGCCAGCAGACATGAAGGCCAGTTTTGATATCTGAGAGAGGAGTGTCTGTTGAGAGCTGATTGCCACTTGCTGTCAAGAAACACTGAAGAGAAACTTGTATGTGTACAGCATGCTTGTAATCAGGGGTGTCTCTCAGATTTTTGGCCCAATGCACTGGACCAGGATAAGTACTGCATTAACTACATGTACAAATGTGTTCCCGCAGGGTCATAGTGTCAGCATAGATGGAGCAGCATAGATGGAGATTGTCAGGGACTTCTGGAGAATGTCCAGTCCAGCTCTCACCCACTGCTCAAAACAAGACAAAGCAGAACAGGCTTAGGAGAGTGTTCAGATGGGGTTTCAGTATCTTCAAGGATGGAAAGTTTCCACACTCTGTAAGCATCATGTTCTGTCAGTCAACTTATTCAGAGTTGTTTTTTTTTCTAATGTTCGAATAGACTGCCTTGCATTTCACTCTGTGCCTCTCGCCCTTCTTTCTTTCACTGGATAACATTAATTCCATCTGTCTCTGCCTTCAATCTTTGTGAGTAATGAATTGATAGCAAGACTAGAAAAGGTCTATTGATAATTTATTTGTTAGTTCACAGCAAAAAGGACATTTTTTTCAAGCTGATGAATGGGCTGAAATAGAAAAGCAAGAAATAGATATTGAAAGGAATGGTACAAAACTTTCTGATGCTCAAGTTACCTGTATTCTGCACGGTGAGGACCAGCTCAGGAGTGAACAATAGATTACACAGTGTGGTTCTGTAATTACTGAAGTATTTGGTAAGATGTAAAGGTCTAATTTACAAACCTTTTATACCCTGAGTACGTCTGGAAATCCAGTTCTTTGCATTAAATAACAGCCTTTGCTACCATACTAACCCAGGTTATAAAAACTGTTGCTTTGCTTTCTTCATCCACCTGTGGACTGTGTTTTCTGAAGTATAATCTAACAGAAACATTTTTATAAGATTGTTGCTTTCCTTCCTTGAGACATGACCAAAATACCTCTGCTCCTCCGCAGTTTCATCAGTAGTACATCAATTGTACGCAGCTTTTGAAGCACTTTCATTGATCTTCTCTCCGTCAAGAACATGTGGAGAAGCTGCTAATAGCATCATGTCTCTAATGGCTTCGGTTGACACTGGTTCTGACATTTATAAAGCAAATGACACAGGAACAATAGTTTAAAATCCCAGTAATTGTGTGACTTGCAGTATTCTCTATTCTTCCTCCTACAACAGACTTTTGTAATATCAAGAAGCAGAGGATCTCAGGATATACTCAGTGGAGGTATTTTGCTGAAACCTTATGTGTACTACTATGCTTCTAAATTCATGTATCAAAAACAAATATCTAATTGGGAGGAGTACTTTTTTGTGGGAAATGAATTTTTGTCAATCAGGAAATAATCAAATTTATTCAATTCAGTTCACACCCGGAAAGCATTCTGGGTGTGAAAAAGTGAAAAACGATATCTTAAATAGTCTGGGGGGGAAGGAAGTAACTCTGTGTGGTTGATTATTATCCGAGTATTAGGATACTCAAAATTCAGATCAGTTTTTGAGGACTGGTCAGCAACGTGAGGGAGGTGACCATCCCCCTCTGCTGTGCCCTTGTGAGGCCCCACCTCACAGGGTCTGGGGCCCACAGCACAGGGAAGACATGACACTGTGGAGAGGGTCCAGTGTAGTGCCATGAGGATGGTGAGAGGGTTGGAGTACTTCTATGAATGAAGGAAAGCTGAGAGTTGGGGCTGTTCAGTCTGGAGAAGAGAAGGGTCCAGGATGACTTCGTTGAGGCCTCAGGGTACTTGAGAGAAATTTACATACAGAAAGGAGACCAAATTTTTATGCCATCTGATGATAGGACAAAGGAGAATGGCTTTAAACTGAAAGAGGAGATATTTAGGTTAGATGTTAGGTGGAAATTCTTCACTCGGAGGATGGTGAGGCACTGGAGCAGGTTGCCCAAAGAACTGTGGGTGCCCCAGGCTGGGTGGGGCCCTGGTCATTAAGATCTGATGGCAGGTTGGAATGGGATAGGCTTTAAGTTTCCTTCCAAATCAAGCCATTTTATGATTTTGGTTTACTGCATGTGTTTTGGACTGATAGCAATGCGTTGAGTCCAGAATTATTTATGTTTCTAGTAATTCCCTTACCTTGTGAAATAGTGATAAGAGCAAGATGGTACTCAGAAATACATCCAAATTAAAATATGATTCCATTACTCTTCTTAGATTTTAACGATTTAAGTTATGGACTGGCAAAATATTATTTATTTCTGAATCTTTAAGCATAATGCGATCCTTACATAGGTTTATAGATACATCAGTAATGATACTTTAATTGAATGCGTGCTACAAAAGTTTCTGGGGTGAATCAAGATTTTATGATCATGATGAACTAAAATATAATTTTAGCAAATGACAACATGGAAAAAAAACAAGCAGAATTTTGGAGATCAATTGATTTTTTTTTAAATTTTTTTTTTTAAACAAGAAGACAATAAAACACAAGGCTCGATAAATAGTTTTACATGGCAACTTTTTGCTTATGCTGTTACCTATTCATTTCTCTCAGAGTTTTTGGTTGTACATTTCAAGTTTTCAAAATTAATTTGTAATCTCTGTAATCCTCAACATTTCTTATGCTCTTAATAGCAAATCAGACGCACAGTGACAGAAGTTTCTCCTCTTAGTCCCTATAGCATTCATTATGAAATCAGTCTAACAGTGACTCTGTTATATATTTCTTCATGCATTTCTCTCAAGGATTGAGTGTTCCGTGTTTTACTGGCTCATCTCAGCGTGTTGTCTGAAATTGCTGTTGACTCAAGCATCATATACAGGTGTGGGAAATCTATATATATATAGCGTGCTTTCCACACTGATGATTTACATTTTTCTTTGTTGAATTCCTGTTGTTCTCTTCCTCTTCAATATTCAAAATCCTTTCTCCATTCACCTCATGTACAAAACCAGTAGTAAGTAAAAATTACATGAAGCATATTAATTACCATTTTTCATTCATGAATTCAAGTCCCCCACCCTTCCTTACAGTAACCTCTGGAAAAATAAAAATCTTGAGATATGAAATTCTCAGGAACACAAAAGGGCAGCATAATATATTATGGCTCAGTCTCATATGTCAGACTCTTCTTTTACTCCCTTTCTAGTTGCTGTAGGACTGAAAGCATTTTTTTCTAGATTCATTTTTGTATAATAATAATATAAAAGCTGCAAATGTTCTGCAGGTGAAAATAGGAATAAATTGGGTTGAGTTACATATGGTCTGGAAAGTGGAATAATATTTGATGTTGACTTAAATGAATCTTACACCTTTCTTTCTACATAACTGTATACACACACATACGTGTATATATCTGTGTATGTATGTATGCATTTTTAATCCCAGCAGATATTTTCAATGTAAGTTCCCTTGAAGGTTTCAATAACACACTCCTTTTTTATTTCCAGACCTGCCTGTCTCTCATGTATGCTTAGCAAGTTGAGAGCTGCATCGATTGCAGCAGGCTCTTTCCCAGAGAATTGCACCAAGTTTCAGCAGCAGCAGAACATTGAGTATTTCAGTATTGTGCTCTGTGACTGAGGAGAGAGGGGGAGAAGCCATGGCTGAAATGCAGTTGCAAGGGCTCTTTTATCAGCTGTATCCTCTTTTATCAGCTGAACTGCAAATTTTTTTATTATTATTTTTTTTTACCAGCGGGAAATCTGGCCTCTGATTACATTGCTTGCCCAAATGCTTTTGCAAAGTGGGTAATGTTTCTGATTTTCCATTTAAATTAAAATTTCCTTCGTCCGCAGTTTCTATTGCAATCGGAATGTAGGATATAGCACTTGGAAGAATGCTATACAAAGGAGTCCCCTGGAATGTTTTATGCATGTTGATGCCTTCCACGAGGCAGAAACAAGTAACTTAAACAATACAATAAATTTTGCTCAGACATAGATACAGGTCTTTTCTGGCTTGTCTATAAAGTAAAAAATATGGAATGATTTGCTTCCCCTTTAAGGAGGTTATTAGCTTGCTTGTATCTACCAGAGGAATAGAGGTGCACACAGTCTCCCATTATTCACCGGGTTTTTAATCTTGATCCCTGGCTTCTGCGATAAGTTATTGCTGGGGACTGGAATTGCTTGGGGAGTGATGCAGGTGCCTGAGGGCCAGCAAGTGGCTCTGTTATGAGAACTGGCTCTAATGATTAATGGTAGGATGCAGTGCACTACTGCTGACTTCATTGGGAAATACAACATTGTTAATTTTATCATTATAAACTCCCAGCACTGCAAGAGAATGTGTCTGCCTCCAGGATGGTGAATTTGATAAAGAAGGCTTTTCTGATAAGATATCTCGTACTCCCAGGGAAAAGCATTCATGTTTAATCAGGGAGTATTTAACTTGCAATCCAAAAGTTACCAAGTAATATGTATAGGTCATTTAAAATGTGTGCTCTACAGTTCAGGTCATAACATTATAAATGGGTTTGTATACACACTGAAGCAAGAATCAATATAGCACTGCTCGTTACAAAGACTGTCATAAGACAGGGAACTAAATATTTTTTCACTTGAAATGGACACAGACTTTTTAATGAGCAGTAATACTATAGACACAGGCAAATGCATACATGTGCATGCACACACACACACACACTGAGAACCATCTTGAAAAGTACTCAGTAACTTCTGCTCTTGCAGAAGTGCCTGTGATTTCAAACCAAACCACTAAGGATAGGTGGAATTGCATCCTCTCCCTGCTGAATAACTAAAATAGGTTATAGGTCTGGTATGCAGCACTGAAGTCAGAAAAAGTGATTGTCCTTAGTGTGCCAGTTCTTTATTTAGGTGTTTGTGGGATCAACATGTACGCTGTTGTATTGCAGAGATGTTGGCGCAGCTTGATCGGGATATAATCATGATGGTGGTGTTTTCCATCTCAGCAATGTTACTGATAATGTTAAGGACATCTTTTGGGATGTAAGGTCAGCTTGAAGAGAAGCTGAATTTCATGATGTTATAGAGGATTTGGAGACCTTTATTTCATTGGAAACGGTAATGATTGCTGGAATCTTACTGATTTATAGTCAATAAAAATTTTGTCTGTTGTGCTTATGCTCATTCCATGTGTTATATGTCTTTCTCCCCCATATTGTTCTTTTTGTTTGTTTGTTTGTTTTTAAATTACTTTAATTTAGAAAATCTTCAGGCTGTGCACTTTCAGCATTTAATCAGTAAAACAGTTCAGCAGTTATTTAGTAGATGTTTATGCCATGTAAACACACGATAAAGACTTGAGCACTTTGTCAAACGTTCAGTGAAGGTAAAATTATGACAGAGAAAGAAAATTTATAATAGAGAGTAACTTTCTTTTGTCAGGAAAGATGCTCATCCTAGGAGATAGAACACCAAGCAGAGAATGGCATTTGAAAATAATAAGGTAATGTTATGGAAAACCTGGTAGAGTAGTATCACTCTGTAGGTCATATTAAAACTAGATTGACTTGTTCTGAATCTGGAACAACTTTTTGAAACTGAATGCAGAATATCTTGCACTGAGATTCATGTTCCTCATGTAGTCCTTTCTCCATTTGATCTGACTGGCTCTTAGAAAATTGATTTTGTTAAAAATTTAGATATTTCACTCCCTTCTTGTCTGAATGCAAACTAAGCTGCTGGGACTATAGCTTTGTCACACCTTTTAAATAATGTATTTTGGTACATGGGTGGAGGAACTGAAAGCGCTGTCACTGAATGGACCGATGGCATAAAATACTGGAATGTGAAGAACATTCACCGTCTGATCTAGTTCTACAGCAAGCATTGCATTTGTGGAGGAAAAATTTCATATATGAGTACTGAAGCAAAAAAAAATCTACCTACTGATAAACAGGAAATCAAAATTATGGTTAACAAATTTCAGAGCTTAGGTTTTGCCGTTTCAGGTTGTCTTCCAACTGTAAGCTGAATGTTATAAAACTTCCCAGGAAAGGCAAGAATATCAGGTTGATGTGTAACAACTGCAGTATTCATAAAGCAAAAGTAACAGCAGCTGGTAATATTGGCTGAAGTTAAGTAGATGATATAGTAAGAGCATGTAGCTAAGTGGATAATGGGAATGCCATCCTGAATCTCCAGAGAGATGGTAATCCATAGCAGTCGAGATGACTCAGAGGCACAGAAGAAGTGCTTAGATGACTTGGATGTTAATATGTGCAGACAGAAACGGCTGTGCACTTTTCCTGATAGCCCTGAAACTGTTGGATTAAATGTGTTGTATATGTATCGGTTTGTCAGTCTTGGAATACTCTTTGACATGTTGTTGGAAATGCAATTCGTGCATTCATACAGAAGAATTTCATGGCATAGTAAATGAGTAGTGGAGGGAGACAGCTGACTTCTTCAGAGGTGAATCTCGATAAGTGGAAGCTATTGAGGTCATCACAGGAAGATTGTATCCAGGTTTGAAAAGGAAAGGTTCTGAAGTAGACCACGTTTCCACCTGTCTAGCGCCTTGTATAAAAATAAACGTTAGAGTGCCTCCTGACTGATCAAAATACTGGGTCTACTTTAAACGCATTTTCCAATGGTATAAAAACACTGCAGTATTAAGTGCCATTATTGCTCAGGCTGAAATTCTAGGCTTAGTTATATCTTAGCCTCCTATAGGCGTTGGAAGGACTCTTTCCTCCAGTGTATGCTTGGCTGCATATAGTGTTTGTTTTTCTCCGTTCTGACATAACAGAAATCATCCATGGCTGGAAGTAGAACACCAGCTAGGACAGGAAGGAGCTTTAAAGTAATATGGAGAATCCTCTTCTCAGTGTTTGAGGTCAGGAATGAAGGCTTCTTTGGTGTTGGACAGTGATTTTGTTCTGTTCTCTCCTTCTTGTGCTCCCATCCCCTGCTCCAGTCATATTGTCAGAGCCTTTTGAGGAAGATTTACTCCTGTGGAATATGGGGAGTAGTTTAAGAGCTGACTACATTTAGATCTAAATCTCCCCTTCAGAATGTGTCTAGTGTTCTTAAGAAGAAAGTAGTAAAGCAATGTTTACCTCTGACAGATTTATTAAAGGAGATTAAACATTAACTTTTATGTGATTCTTAAGAAACTGATGAGCTAGGGAACAACTGGTCCCTCACAAACACTGTTCCCTGACTTGATCAGGACTACAGTTGTATATAGACTAGTGTAGTGCTCAGGGCATACCTTTACTGGGTAGAAGGCCTTCCAAAAGCCTGGACAGAAAGAATAGAACCAAAGACAAGGATACTGGCCTATGAAAATCCTGAATGTAGTAAAAATAAAATAAAAAGACTAGGGGAAACTTGAATGATGGAGATGCCCTTCATTTCTCTGCTAAAAAAAGGTTGTCCTCTTTTGATTTAGCTTGAAGCTTAAGAAATAACCCAAACAGATCATGTTGATAAATATTAAAGTCTTAACTGGAATGAATTATTGCCCTATTTGGGGAAATAAGGCAGGCTGCAACTACCAGATCACCTCAGGCGATAAGGAGTATCTGTCTTTAACACTTACCTACTCACTAAGTGTTCACATACCCTTTAGTCTTTTCCCTGTGCCAGACTACTTAGTTCTTCGAGGTCACAGCTTTTAGCAATAAGAGTGCATGTCGGTGCAACACGAGAGAAGCTGGAGTGGTCGATCAGTTTTCCCTCTTTAAAATAAAGCTTTTGCAATTCTCCATATTGCTCAAGGTCACTGTCATGACCCGTTACAAGTTTGTTACTGCTGTCCCTGTAGTGTGGCATGCATATGTACCTTGTATTTCTGATACGTGGTAGACAGGTCTAAGGGAGATGGAGTCTTATGTTGGCACCCCAGTGTCCTTGGCTTCCAAGGCATAGTGTCAACTTCTCATTTGGAAGGTGCCTAGTCTGTGGTGCTGCCTATTAAAACAACAGCACTAATGCTCTTGTAGCTTTCTCTTCCCATGTCTATTGTAAAATGTCTTATCTGTCAAAACACTACTATTAAACTTTCTAAAACTCAAAAGAAAAAAAAAAATCTACTAAAACAGGAATAACCCTTCACTCCAAGACACTGCATTCTGATTTTTTAGAGAGGGAAGAGTATAACTTTTTATGGATTCTGTAGGCAACATCTGAATTAATGCTAGATATAGTAAACAAACATGATTCTGAGACCATCAATATAATCAGAAATTTCATTCTTCCCCTTATTTTCCTGCTTAACCAATAAGATCAAAATCCACGTATTTTACCTACTTAGTGATGTGTTGATGGTATAAGACATAGCTTACAATTTTTACTTTGGCAGACTTTATTTAATAGTCTGTTGAGATGTCAGAGAAGTTAGGAAGTGTTACACTTCTCAGTAGAAACAAATTTGATCCAATTTAGAGGAGGCAATATGTTTTGAAATACAATTTCAAAACCCCCCTGAATCCCAAAAGCTGCTTTCTTTGCCAGTTCAGATACTCATGTGCAGCAGTGCAGCTGAGAAGCTGATGTTGTGATTAGCACAGGTAAGAACAACTGTGCAAAATGTATGGCAGGCGAGATTCCAACAGTGAATTTCTGCAGAAGAGAGAAGCTGTATTTTTGTGAAACACTTTTAGATGTTGTTACGAATCCTGAGAAATAGAAGTGAGCACGGACCTCAAGGTAGCCACAGACTTACCGTATTCTTGACAGTCAGTCTTCATGGTCTGTTAGAGCTGTTTTCTTATCCTCTTTTTACACATAGGTAGTTACTATAGTTATGCATAAAAAGAATTGTGAAAAAAGAGCAAGAAATAGAATGGAATTTTTATTCTTCTCACAGAAAACAGTGGGAAGCCTGAAGATTGCTCTCTGGTCCATGACAGACATGTTCTGGACTGGTGTGTTTGTATGTCAGAGATCTTGAAGAATGATAAACTGAGGTAACATTGGGATTTTACTGTTCCACACACTGTACTAACAGCTAATTTAGCTGTTGACATGAAGAGGTTCAATGCCTTAAGTTTCCATTTTCTACCTCATTGTTTGAAAAGCTCTTACACCTCTCCAGGTGTTTTCTCCTATAAAATCCTTCGGAGGAGGCAGAAAAGAACTGTTACTTCTAGGCTGTGGTTCCTCTTACCTACTTTAGATGTCCCTCCACTTTAGATGATCATCACTCCAGTGGAAGTGTGAGCTGTCTTCACTGGTTATCCAAGGATAACTAGCTCAGATGTCAATATCTGCTTTGTGGGTAGCTAAGATGAGTTGAAATGAATCCCTAGTGACTGAATAACATGCTCTGAATCAACGCAGAGCTGCTTCTAGCAGTGAGGGAAACACAGATGCCAGACTTTTCCAAGCGCTAGTTAACTCCAAATATCAGCGTGTCCCTGGAGGCATCTGTTGTCTCTCCTTCTTACCTACTTAGGATCATTGCCAAGAGTTACACTGCTTTGTTTTTCTGCTCCTGTAGTGTGAGTGACTACGTAACACGTCACCTAGCCTGGAGTCTTATTTGTAGAGACTTGTATGTGAACTTAGGACAAAACTTACTTGCCTTGTCAGCATCCTCTGTGTTGCCGAGAGTTTAGAAGCAAATGTGATAAAGAAAGTAGAAATGTAATTAACAAAGACCAATAGATACAGAAGTCCAGAGCCAGTTTTAGCTACTATTTGTCAATCCAGGCTGCCATTGTACCAATGCTGAGACCTGGAGTTACTGCAAAGTCAATTGTAGTGGCATGGTTTTCTGTAATGATTTCATGTCAGTCGTGATATGCTGCAGAAAGTTCTGCAGTCAGCTTCTACTGTTCATCCTTGCTGTAAAAAGTTTTGAAGCAGCCTCTTTTCTCTGTGTTCTGTTGATGTATGCTGCCCGAAAGCTTTGTAGCCTTTCACTGTATGCCACATATCTCTTGGTCTGCATTATCCACAAGGAAGAGTATAAGAAAAACCAACAACACACACACACACAAAAATCTTCATCATAGTTCATTTGCCTCCTTGAACAGAACTTACCAATGTACTTTTAAGCAGTAACCATAGAGGTTTGTCAACCTCTAACCTAAGAGTATTTGCTGCTTTTTAGAGCTACTCTATTGTATTTTTCTACAGTGTTTTGAAGGAAGATTTTCAGAAAAGAGTGAGTTCTAATTCTGCCTTAAAGTGCTGAAACGCTGAGGTCGCCCTTGTCATAGAGTCATATATATATCAGATAATCTTTATGCAAAGATCAGAGGACAATGTCTGTGTGTATGTCAGTGTTAACAGCCTGCAGTTGAAGTGAAGAGCTCTAAACAGTAAAAAAGGTGGAAAGCATCAGAATGGAGCACCATATAGTTCTTATACCCAATGGCTTAAAGTTTACAGTTTATATCCTAAAAAACATTTATTGTTTTACAGTATTTACAGAGCTTGCGGCGTGAGGGAGGTTCTCAGTCTCCTAAGACTGTTCACCATATTTTAAAAATGTCTTGAAAACTGTTATCATCTGCTTAGCAGGATTTTGCAAATAATATTTCCAGTGTTAAGGTTGCTGAAATCTGAATTACTTTTTGAAAAGTGCAGCACTGTGACAGAACAAAACTGTGTACAATTCTTCGATACCAATTAAGCAAAGATGCAGAAGAAAATGTTGTAGTTAAATATGATTTTTTTTTCAATTTTTTATTGCTCCATTTAAAAAACAAATGCCGACATTGAAGAGCTGAGGTAATTTTTGATAAGGAGAATTTGAAAGCTGAGAAGATAGGAGCTGCATAGAAGAAAAGGCAGCATTGTTTGATACAGACAGTTCAGTATAGTATTATCTCTAGTGGTGTGATTTACACTTTAACACCGACTCACCACAAGTAAGGAATTCTTATTACTGTGATATGCTTTCCACAAGAGTAGAAGGAGTTCTCATGGCAGAGATTGAGTCAAGGTAATATACTTATGGGTGGAAAAGGAAATTGTTTATTTGCACGGAATATAGAGGACAAGCTGGACGTCAAGGCTTTCTTTTAAGCTAAGATTTTGTACGTGCCAGCCTTTTTAATTATTTCACTTGTTACAGTTTATAGACGTAATGTTTTAGTATATTCACAGTCACAATGAGAGCTGTGTAGACCTGCGTCTGTTTCTTTGGCAAAGACTCCTGGGGATGACCGGAAAATACTGAACAGAAATTATGGGAATCATCTTTCCTTGGTTCATCTTTTTTTGTAGAGTGGTATACTTGCCAGGTAGCCTGACACCTTGAGTGCACTTTGGGAACGAAGCAGTTTTTAGACATTTCACTGGTTTTACTGAAGGTATTTCTGTAAAGAGTATCAATAAGTCCAGTCTTATTCATAGAATTCTTCAACTCCTCTGGAACTGCATAGGATCAAATTTAGTAGGAGAGAGAAATCAATTGTCAGAAATGTGAGTTAGTGTTCAAGAGCCATTTGGATAATGCCCTCACAGTGTGCTCTAACTTTTGGTAAGTTCTGAAGAGGTCAGGCACTTGGACTCGGTAATCTCTGAAAGTCTCTTCCAACTGAACTCTTCTGTCCTTTTCTCTACTAAATTTTTGTTACTGAAAATAAAACCAAGCAGCCTTCTATATTGGGTGTTAAGAACTATAAGGTAAGTAGGTTTATCTGGAATTGCAAACAGAATAAAAGTGAAATATGAATAAAAGTAAATGACTCAATCCAAATATTGGAGGCAGTTTAAAATTTAGTAATAAAGATTATGCAAGTATCTACTTCAAATACAAAGTAATGCAATAGCAAGAACTCTGATTTAAACAAGAGGGTAAGGCTAGTGAACCTGTTCAGCTTGAAAAAGCTGAGTATTTTGAGGTATTTTGAGAGGACGTGTTGATTTGTGACCAGAACAGTAACTTTGGTCTATGAGTGCTTTGTGGCATTGCTGCTTAATTCCTTTTATTTTAAGTCTTGTTTCTTAAGAAGTGTCTTATCATGATTTTTTATCTGTTGTGATGAGAAAAATCTGTCCTGAGTACATCAGCCAACTTCAGCCGAATCTGACGGAGAATTAGTAGTTTAAAAACATGCTGTTCTTGAAAGTAGCTGCTAGAATTGAGAATTAATCTTTTTTCCCTTCTTTTCCCCCATAGTAAGACTTACATCAAAGTTTCTGAGTTTACGGTTTATGAAAATTGAGCAAGATTTCATCACAAAACAGAAATCTGTAGAAAACCAGCTTTATTAAGTCTTCAGAGCGCTCAACTACTTACTTTAAAGAGAAACAAAAAGAAACTGTAGGGAGTCCCTGATGCATTAAGGGTAATTGACCTCCACTTTCCCTGTGCTGTATCCTGAAATCCCAGTAAAATTCCTCTCTTGCTTTTCCTGATCATTTTTCTGTCTCTCTGAAGGGCGCAGGTGTGCAAAGTTGCCTCAGCAAAATTCCTAAGATGACTTTTTTGTTTTTGCTTTGTAAGTATATGTAATCATTCCTCCCCCTGGTGCCAAGAGCCAATGCTTTTCTTTGTCGTTGGCCGGGAATTTAAGATTTATCTTGTCTCTGGAAGCCTTTTTCCCCTTTGCTAGATGTGGAGCCAGCGTATCTTAATCTCTTTTAAACACAAATCTTTGTGAAGTGCAATTGAAAACACAGGTGTAAATGGAGCTCTGGCTTAAAATAGCAAACAGTAGTAAAAGAAGCTGCTTTTCATTTGGGAGAAGATAACAAATGAGATCTCCCAGGAGTCAGCAGTGCGACTTCATACTGTTTCTCATCTGTATAAATGATCTAAATAGAGATAGCAATAGTAAACAAGCAAATTCTACAGATAGCAGAAGTATCAGGGAGTAATAAGCCCAGAGCAAACACCAGAGTGTTCAGGGGATTTTGATCTACTACATCTGCAAGTGCATAATTGTCAGTTTTTGCTGCAGAAATAATAGCATAAGATAATAAGCACAAATAAATGTGACTGAGCAACAGTGTGTTGTACAGACATTTTAGCAAAGACCTTGAAATAACAGAAATAGAACCTTGATCTGAACTTTCAAATGCTAACCGCGAGCCAGGATACCACAGAAGATTTCTATAAAATACCCAAGTTTTAAAGGGCTGTTGTTTATGAAGTCGCACCATTATAAATAAGGCCTTTCTGAATTTGAGCATCATTGTGATTAAGCAGCCTGTCAAAATTAAAGTTTCCTTTCCTTAAGTTTGTTTACTTTGTGCCTGAGATTTAGTTTATTTGAATTCTTCTGATCAAACTATTAGAACCAACCTTGGCCACTCATTATTTATTTGTATTGCAGTGTCTTGGAATTAGTCATGGGTTGATGCCCCCTTTGTGCTTGGATTTCATAAACATTAAACAGAAATATAAAATCAAACAGATAAAAAATAGAAGAAAACCACAAGGCAGTGGTTTCCTAATCTCGCCTTGCCATTGTTGAGATTGTTTGTACACTGTAAGACAGAGAGATGATCTTCTTGTTAATGGAGGGGCGAGGGTGGCATGGGAAAAAAATTACCAAAAAAAGCCACAATTTGCAAACTAGAGTTTTGGAGCTTTTCACCCTTCTCCTGAAATATCACCTCAATAGAATATAAGGGAAAAGATGGGTAGGATCTCTTGTGCAAAATTCTGTGAAGTTCTACTGACCCAAAAGATTGAAGTGGCCTGGTCCGTTCTTCAGTTTTCTTTAATTAACATCTGCAGTGAGGACACAGTGGTGAAATCCATCAATAAAATAGCAGGAAAGAGAAAAGCTTTGGTCCTAAATTCCACCTAAATACATTGATTTTCTGGTGTATCACCTTATGGTTTTTACCTCATTGTTTTGAAAGAGATGTTTTCACTTCTGCTGATATGCCTACATCTTATAGAAGCCACCTGAATTGAGCTCATTGGCCTAGTTCCAGCACATGCTCTGCTTGTTGTTGTGGTAATACAACTTGCAGGACACCAAAATCCATCTGCTGACCAAATGTGGATTTTTACAAAACTTCCCGAGAAATAAAATCTATGAAAGACATCCACAACACAATTAACACCCTTCCCTTTGACCCCCTTGTTCTGCCTCTTGTAGCTCAGTGATCTGCGTTTTCCTCGTAGTCACATCTACAAGCCAAGCCATCTGTGTGTTTGTGTGTGCAAATTACAGAGAAAATTTCAGGTTCTGCTCCGTTTCACCTGTGCTGTGAGTTACCTGAAGTTTCCGGTGAGGCATTCCTTCAGTGTTCTCTTTTGAAATGTTTTTAGCTCTTCAGTTACGTAACTCATTCAAAAAGGTGATGTGTTTTCTTGAAGCAGGCAGTGCCACCGATACTGCAGGCTGAATGGCCCCTAGAATTGACCTGACATAGCAGAATGCCATTTTCTCTCAGTGCTTGTGAAGTCTTAGGAATAGAAACAAAAGCTTTCTAAGTGTGTAAATTGCAGCATGTCCAAAACGGTTTCATTTCTAATTTTTAATGATTTTGTTTTTTCTTTCTTAGCTGAAGAGAAAGAGCTAACCAAATTGTAAAATAATGTGGAATCATCTAAATAATTTTGCTCAATCTCTCTAAGCTTATGGTATTTTATAAGTATTATTCTCATTTTTGCTAATTTCTATGTATTTTCTTGCTTAAATAGATTAAAAATAGTATGATATATAGCATATCTAATTAGGGGCTGAGAGATAAAAAGGTAAATTTTGCTCTACATTTACATCACACAAGGTTATGCCTTGTGAATTAGATGAAGCACCATTAATAATCAAACAAATGAGGTTAGAGCTATTGTTCTTTTCATTCTCTCCACTTCTGTTATGATAATTTTACACTTTTCATGCTCCAGAATTGAACAGTGATTTGTTTCCTAAATACTACACGAGTTTTGACAAAACAAACCCCTGAGGAATCAAAATAACTTATTTCTATTCAGCAGAAATGATTTTCACATTAGCCTGCATGGGATATTATACAACCTAATTATCAGAATATGTGGACATGTAAAATAAATAAGACAGAAGAGATCTAATACTCTGTGACGTTATAGGAACAGTGTTTTGCCACAGAAACATGAAAGGGTCCTAATCCTTAACAGTGAAATGTGGGATGTGAAGCAATAAATTGCTTCCCCCAGGTGAGTTCTTAGCTGATACCCAGAAAGTGCAGTACTACCGTAGGAATGCAGGCCACAGATTTGCCTTATCTCTTCTGTGCTGTTTGCAATGAAGGCTTACACTGATGTTTCCTCTAACAGAATTTTCATGAGCGATTAAATCTAGCCTACGTTTCAGTTGGTTTTTCTATACTTTTGTTTTTGCTTGTTGCTTTGTTTTGTTTTGGGGTGTTTGTTTTTTCTTTATTTTTTTTTTTTGCTGTCTGTTTACTTTGGCGGAGAGAAAAGCATGATTTAATGTTGTCAGTATGCGAGTTCTGTTTGTGAAAATGAATATGGGTGCGGAATGGGGCGGATATCCTTCTTTGATCAACATAAGGTTTCAACAAAGAAGGGAAGACCAACTTGCTGCAGAGGGGCAATGTGTGCACTTCCCTCTGGTGCAGCCATGCCACGGAGCTGCGTGACAAACATGGGGCAGTGCTGCAGGGTTTGGAGCAGAGGAGAGAAGTGGAGCCTGGAAAGAAAAAGGATTGGAGGGAAAGTGATTTTGTTTTTGTTTCTTCCTATCCAACCCTAGTTTAATTGGCAATAAATCACAGTTATTTTTTTCCATGTCACTTCTGTTTTGCCCACGATGGTAATTTCTCACCCTGTCCTGTTCTAGAGGGGAATGAGAGAACAATTGGGTGGCTAGCTGGCAGCTGGCCAAGGTTAACTCCTCAAACAAGACAATGAGAAAAGATTCATTGTCAGAAATCCCCAAGCCATCTCCGCCCATAAGAACACATGAGAATTTTCTCCTGAACCGTCATAGCCATTTTTTTTATTTTTTACTTTCTCGGCCCAGCCCCCATCCCCACCATCTGCTTTCAATATACTATATGTTGACTGGCAGCATTTTTTACTAGTGGTAGGCTGGAAATGAGCTCCTGTCCCAGTGAACACTTCGGTAAAATTGCCTTTTAATCTATCTTGGGGTTTAGTTGTATGTATGTGGAAAAATAACATCTTGTAACATATAATTAAGCAGGTATGTACGTACTAAGCCTTTACCTGTCTTACTATGTTGCTTTCCAAGTAAGTTTGACAGAACTAGAAATTCTTTGCTGGGCTTTTCTCTGCTTTACTTTCCTCCAGCTCCAGTCATGCTTCATTGGTGGCCAGCAACAGGTGACTGTTCATAATCTAGAGGATACAAAGAAGTAACAGCCCTATATAGGAAATGTGTTCATAGCATCAAGTTGTACTTTCAGAAAACTGAAGTTAGAAATACCATATAAAAATAATATGTTGTATTTTATTGTTATTTGTGATGGTTAATTTTTTGTTTTGATTTGGTTTTGTTCATTTGTTTTTTTTTTAGGGGTGGTGTGGAGAGGTGTTTTTTTTTAGGATATAAAGAAACTAAGTTATCTTTTTGTTAATGAGGGCTAAAACAATAACCAGAATACATCCCATCATTAAACTCTGGCAACTGAGAAATTCAGACCCAGAAAGCAAAGGCTGAGAAATAGTGTGTGTATTTGCAGGCAGAAGGGAGCTGTGCTTGGAGTACATGTAACTGTGGTGTGACTGGCACGTATCAGTACAGTTTAGGGACTGACCTGCTGGAGAGGAGCTCTACAGAGAAGGATCTGGGTGTCCTGGTGGACATGATTGGCCACAAGCCAGCAGTGTGCCCTTGTGATCAAGGCCAATGGTATCATGGAATGCATTAAAAAAACGTGGCCAGAAGAGTGAGGAAGGTGATCCTCCGCCTCTCCTCATCCTTCAGATCTTCTGCACATCCTTCAAATGTGGTGAGGCCACATCTGAAGTGCTGTGTCCAGTTTGGGGCTCCTTAATTCAAAAAAGACAGGACTCTCCTAGGAGTCCAACAAAGGGCCCCAAAGATTATACAGAAGAGATGTCACAGCAGTTTTATATTACAATTTCATTTCTCCAGGTAACTTTATTTTTATCCAACTGCAACTCAGCTATTAACTTTCAACTTAGAAAGTTTTGGAATAAACAGGTATTTTCTGTTTATGAAGAAATTCCTCTCTTGTTGTGACATAGTGTTGTGACTGACTTTTGCCAAACATGAGGGTGCGTACATTCTTATCCCTGTAAGCAACCTACAAGTGGGTTACAATAGATGGCAAAACATCTGAAGAAACACTTGTCCTGTGCTTATTACTATGGAGACCTATTTCTGAAGAATGTGGTGCGATATTTACAACCTGTGGCACAAGGAAGGTGTTACTTCCTTTTATGCATGGATATATAGTATTATTTGCATAAATCAGACACGTATTAATAAGTTGCAGCTTTCTTATCCTTTCCATCTCTCTTGTCTTCACTTACCTCACGGTTACCTTCGTCTTCCAACCCTGTTCATTACTATTTTATCTTCTGTCTCTGAAATACTCCAGTAGTCCATCCTCCCTTTCTGGCTAATTACATTTGCTCCGTATTTTTTTGCTTTTGCCAGTTCAGCACCTCTGGGAGCAAAATCAGCTGTTGAACACTTGAGACTCTTTCTTTGAAGTATTTTATTTGACATAGTTGGACAGCCAGAGGTCAACAGGAGAGTCAGGATGAAACACGAAATAATTTGATGGCCTAACATTTTTAAACTAACTAAATTCCAGTGTGATGCTTTATTCTTATTGTGTGTGATGTAAAACAGCACTGAAGTTAATCTGCCTGCCTTCCTCTTTCCCCTCCCTCTTCCTAACCTAATGCTATTCTCCAGTTATCTTTTTTTCTCTGAAGAATACTTCTAGAGAAAGTTTTACCCCCAACTCTTTTATTTTATGCTTTGCCTTAAATCATATAGCTCATTCACAAGGCTTATCAGTAAGTATCAATATTTTTTTACAGTTTTGACTACATTTTCAAAACAAGTCAAGAAAAGCAAACGATCCAGGAGATGAAACAATAGAATAATTGTGACATAGTATGGGGCTGTAGAAG
This sequence comes from Perdix hodgsoniae, assembly GCA_035772895.1. Taxonomy (NCBI): domain Eukaryota; kingdom Metazoa; phylum Chordata; class Aves; order Galliformes; family Phasianidae; genus Perdix; species Perdix hodgsoniae. Next base: position 12,119,336 of record JAPSGF010000014.1, on the reverse strand, counting down.
GGAAGGAGTAAAAATAATTATATTTCAAACTCTGCATGGAAAAGCCAAAGTCCTAATGGCCTAAGTCCTGATTTGCTATCGCTTCTGCTGATAGAGGTGTTTTTTGTTTACAGTACTATAAAGTCCTAGAAAAGCATCTTTACAGTTAGTCCTAAAGGAAAATAGATTGGGGAAGGAGTTAATTTCAGTGAGAAGAGTTTTTAGGACACGGCAATTAGGCTGAGATAAAAAGCATTACCAGGAAGTAATTTACCTTTGTTATGGATGTGCCTTGTACATGATAGAGTAGTTTCACACTCCAGACTATAGAAAGGTAGAAAGGAATCTCATTTTCAAACAGATGTGTTCTGTTTCAGAGCTCCCAGATGCCGTGGTCAAAAATGTGACCCTTACTCCTCAGCAGTATTATATTCTTGGTGCATTTCATTTTGATTTTGCTTTCTTTCATATATCAGCAATGACAACTAAATTAAAAAAAAAGAATCAGGATTCTCTGATGAAAAAAAAAAAAGGCGTATGTTTTCTAAGACAAAAAAAACTTTACCAAAATCTTAATGCTTCTTAAAAGGCAGAGTGTAATCATCTAGAGATCACAGTTTGACAGGGGAGGGAGGTATGTACTTCAGTCTTCTACTATTTGTGACCAGGTTACCTATCTGGCATAGAAAGTTTGTGTAGACATCACCAGACAGTCAAAACACTGTCATACTCTATGAGGTTTTGTATATATTTGACTCAGTAAACAAGCAAGTTTACCTGAAGCAAACAGGTGTTTCTGAGTAACCCCTTTCTAAAGTTGTATGTTCAGTGACTGGCAGTAAGGTCAGTAGGAGTTGAATTCCGCTTTATCTGCTATGAGTGACTCTTGTATGGCAGCTTCTCTTTGTGTTTCTGTGTGTACCTTCTTTACTTGACTTATATCTGTAAAACTTACAGGAAGGTAATTTTGTCTGCTTTTCATCTAACTTAGTTGAAATCAGCCAGTGATTTCTAAACTTCCTAGGTTAGGTATGCAGTCATGCAGATGCAGTAAGACTCTGTACCATTTGCTTTAATAAGGCGTTTCTATAGGAAACAGTCTAAGTATTGGGTTTACAGTGTGTTAGACCTTGCTGGCCAAGTTAAGTCCATGAAAATCTTTCCGTGGCTGAGTTATAAGCCGTCATAAACTGATTCTTATATTGAGAGTGCTGACACAGCCATAACTTTACATGTCTGAACAACGTCATTCCAATTAAAGTTTACCTTTCCATTTTGTCAAAATTAAACTCCTTGTGTAAAGATTCCAAAAGAAACAAAGGATTAAATACTCATATCACAGATTAAGGCCCCTTCAAAGGTTTATTGACTTTTTTAAGTTCACAAACTATGAAATTGTTGTGGATTCCAAATCCTTAATGACAGCTATGTTAATAAGTAAGTCCCTTTGGGGAATAATTTTCTTTGCACCAGCTAAGAGGTGCTCCAAGAAAATCGAAGTTGATTTTTCCAACACTGTATTCTACAGGACAGCTTGATCCATGCTGAGATGGTAACAAAATGACACAAGTGACAGGATGAGGAGAAGAGCAAAAGAGAAGACCTCTCCAAAATTATATTAATTAACATAGCTAGAAGTTACATTATGTATGACATACTCATGGTAAAACTCTGATGAATCATAGTAAAAATCAATGATCATTTGAAGCTCAGACTATTTTTATTTTAGTATTTCTTCCTAAGAAATGACTTCTCAGTTACAGAATCAAAAATCTGAGAAGTGAGAGGACCTCATGTACATCATGAAATAGGTGTAGGAAAAACTAAGTGTATTTGGGTTGATTGTCATCTCATGTATGCACAGAACATTCCTATCTTAACAAGGCAATTTTTCTTGATTGTAGTCTTTTTATATAGCAAGCTAATTTTCAGAAGTCATGATCCCGATTTTGTGTTGGATTTTTTTTTTCATGAATGTTAGTGCCCTGGCTTTACATGGATTAAATCATTAATTATAGTCCTGACTTCAAATAGACTTTATACTATCTCCAACTATTCTCTTTTGGTGGAAAGCTCTTTACACAGAAATATAACTTGAAATGTTTAAGATGACTGTGCAATACCGAATAAATAGAACCGCACTTTATTTCCCATACAGTATCTGTGGTTTTCATAAGTAGGTGAGAAAGCATTCTTAGAGTCTGTACCATCAATTTTTCAAATGGGCAGCATTGAAGAAAACTGTGTTACACTGCAGATTTTATGTTCTAATGCGCTTAAGCTATCTGTCTTTCTCTCCAGTTTCATTTTATCCTTATAATCTGACTGATTCTTGGATGATTTATTCAGCGGAACTAAAATCATTTGTGAAAAGTGATCAACGTTGGGAAAACTTGCACAGGGAGTTTTGTGTCCTAAATCGGATTAGAATATGGGATTTTTATTCTTAAACTCAGTCTAATCCTGCTTTACAAAAAAAACTCCAGTGGTTTACTCTTCCATTGTAAGCCAAGGTCTGTATTACCTTTTTTTCCAAGACATACAGTACAGTAATTCCCGAATAGAAACAGATGCCTAAGCATGTTTGACAAATTGAACTGTTTTCTTTCATTTGTAGTAGCCCATTGTATGCATACATGGCTTCCAAGTACATTCATAATCATGTCTTTTGAGGCATACCTGAAGGTGCTTCCCAACTGACTTCCTCAATATATATGCAGATTTATACTAAGCCTGTAAATAACCTGTAACAATTTGTCTGATTTGTTCTCTTTGCAGTCCCATTCTGTTCATTTGTAAACTGCTTCCATTCCTGTGCACATCAACGATAATAAGTTTGCTAATTAAAAAAAACGTTAATATAACATAAAATGAGAATACCAAGGGTAACTAAGAAACTAAGAGGGGTAATTTTTGGCACAAGAGCTTTTTCAAGCTTTCAGCAAAAATAGATCAATACAATGTTATTTGTTCTTTTGTTTTGCTTTTGTGGTCTGAATACAGCCTTGTGGCAAAACTTCTGTTTGTAATCCCATTTCTCTTTCTCTGACGTATGTTATAACCCGCTTGTTCATTTCAATATTTCTGTGTTTTTACAGTATCTTGAGGTCAGGTGTCGAAATGAGTCAACTGTACGCTTGAGAAAATGTTCAAGCAGTGTTTTCAGTCAACTCTTTTGTTGCGAAACAAGCTATTGAAAATGGACCTCCTCTGTATTACTGATTGAATATAAACAAAGCTTGTGGTTACTGAGTGTATAGACTGAGGGTTCCTGAGTAGCAGCACCTCTGATGGTGCCATGCAGTCCCTTCAGATGGCACTTTTGCCATCTATACTGCTCCAATTTGTAAGAATGTCATTGTATACACGGCAAGGAAAAAATCTCTTACACCATACAGAAACATTTCCAGTCTTCTGAGACCAAAAATGAGTTTATTGTCAGTTTTGTATTAGACTGGTTTGTAACTTCTGAAGGACTAAATTAGCTCTCTGCAGCAAGAGGAGCATATCACCAGAACTTGAAAACTGACTTCTTTCTAGCTAGCACAATGCAGGCAGTGTATGCAGATTTCATGCTGTTCGTGGCTGAGTCCCAGCCATTGGAATCGCTTTTCTTCTTACTTCTGCTGCTGCAGATGTGTTCCTGACACTCCTTGTGCAGCATTTTCATTGCTATTCCTGCCACCCAAATAGTTTGAATACTGCAACCTGATTTCTCAGTATTCTGAGATAAAGCTTTGTTAAGGGACAGATGAAAAACATGTAGTTTTTTTAAAGTTTGTCCTTCTATGGGGAGAAATCTCTTGATAATGTACAGCTTAATTGTTGTGGCTTTTGATTTCCATTGGATTTAATGTAAAACCTTTCACAATGCTGAAGTTTACTCAGAAAATACCATATATATTTATGTCATCAGGGGATCAGGGCAGTGTTTATATTTGAAGATACCCACAGGGACACAGGTGAAATGGTTCCCACTTTCGCAAACATAATTATAGGTGTAGGCTTCAGAACATATTTTTGTTCAGTAGCAAGGGACACCTACCCTCTCACTTTTTGTGCACTTGGATCTGTAATTTAATATTTTCATAGAATAGGGAATGGCTGAGAGTGGGAATTGCAGATCAGAGAGAGGTAGTGAAATGTCATCTGTGTTGCATAATTTGTACTATCACTTGTCAACAGTGATCCCCTTAATGCCATGCCTTTGACAGATGAGCAAAGCTAGCTTTTAGAATTCTAAAGAGTGAAAGCTGTGATAAAAAGACAACCATGTTTGATTCCCCTCTGCAGTTCAAAGGATTTGAAAGTCATGACACTGGTTATTACTGTGGTCTTCGGAGAGATGCACAGAAACTTAATCTATCTAATGAAACTGTCTCAAAAGATAAACGTAATCAAAACTTTTACCTACGTAACATCTACACTGCAGTATTCTTTTCTGTGTGTATTATTAGCCAAGGGATAGAGCATGGTATATTAGCGAGATTAATTAATTGCTTTGCTGCTTCTAAATGCACTAGGTCCGTTCATCTGATAACCACAGCCTGTGCTTCTGAGGACCTCTGTGATGTAATGTGTGGAGCTGAACTGCAGTGAAAGACATCACCCTGGAAGTCCCCCAGGGGAGGTGGAAAGTTCAGTTGCATTGCCAGATAAAAGGTGCTCTTTCATAACATGTGATTTATGTCAGTAATCATACTCAACTAAACCAAATGGGAGTCCAGCCAAAAGAATCAACAGTATTAAATGTTTAGTTAGGACTAGGGCTGTATTACATGTACGTACATTTATTGCATAGAAATAAAGATTTCCAGTGCCATTGTGATTTGGTCTGAGCTGAAGTAAGTTGTGTAAGCTAATGCAAAGATTGAGGCCACTTCCCCCTGAATTCACAGAGTATAGGCAGTCAGCACCACATCACTGCCAACGTAGATTTAGTAAACAGATGGCTAAGACTGGCCTACTAGCTCCAAAATGTCTCATACTGATACACGGGAGATTAGTAAAGATCTCTCAGAAGGAGACTGAAGTACAAACTGGAACTGGGAAGTGCAGAATAACTACGTTTCATAGAATCATACAATGGCTTGGGTTGGAAGGGACCTCAAGGATCATCAAACTCCAACTCCCATGCCAAAGCAGGGCCGCCAACCTCTATATCTAATACTAGACCAGGCTGCCCAGGGCCTCATCCAGTCTGGCCTTGAACACCTCCAGGGATGGGGCATCCACAGGCTCTCTGGGCAGCTGTTCCAGCACCTCACCACTCTCGGCAAAGAATTTCCCCCTGATATCCAACCTCAATCTTCACACTTCCAACTTTAAACCATTTCCCCTTGCCCAGCCATTATCGACTCTTGTAAAGCATTAACTCCCCTCCTGTATGTACACTTCCTACCTTCAGCAAGGGAAAAATGAATTACATACATTTCATTCATTTCTGCATGAAAATTAGCAAAAGTAGTTGTGCTTTTCTACATGCTGAAAAATATTTTAAGTCATTGCCTTCTGGAGTTTATTTTAAATTTGAACTCATGTGAAATAAACTAAAAGCCAAATAGCTGTAGCTCCTTTGTTGCTTGAAAGTCTGCTTAATTGTTTACATATCCAGTAAGAGCTTCTTTGTTCTTTATGTCTTTTTGATTCTTACATCCAATAATATTTTCAGTCGGTTGTGTCTTCCAGGTGCAAACTTAGTTGACATGGTTTGAGGGCTGCTGCAAAAATAATACCTCCTATTTTACAATGTTGTCCCATGATGCCAGAGGTGAATGTCGGTGGGAATGGCAATAGACGCTGAACCTTTCCATCATTATCCCCTGACATTTTGTTGCCATGTGTCAGGTGGCAGCAGAGGGGCAGTCTGACAAAATGGTGTGTGTCATGAAGTAAAGGTGTGTCACTGAATTCTTCCATGCAGGGGGAAAAAAAAAAGCAAAAAAAAAAAAAAGCACAGACATAGATGTTCATTGAAGCTTGCTGAACATTTGAACATTTATGGAAACAAAACATTGCCTGTGGGCACAGCGAGGCGGTGGGTGGTACATTTCAGCAGTGACAACAGCAACATGAAAGATCAGCCCTACAGTCCCAACATCATAACATAGGTGGCATTGCTCTGAGAGCAGTCTATGTAGAATGATGTTTGCCTTAAAGTTGTAATTTGCAAACTGATGTGCCCAAAATGTTGTTCATTTTTAATCATTAAAAAGTAACTCTAGAGTGACTCATCCATCCAGTTGTCTTTGTTACACAGATAGTAATATATTCATATTTACATGAAAAAATTGGTATTATGAAGGGTTTGTGTGTATGAGTTTTTAGCATTAGGAAGTCAGGTTTTGAGAACAAAAAGTGATTTCACTGAGTAATTTGGGGAGTGGAATGATAAATACTGCAGAGCAATTCAAAAGAATTTCTAATTTATATCATTTTTGATTGGTAGTCATGAGGGATATTTTCAAAGGTCAATAGAGAGGTGGAATGCATAATTAAATACAGATTATTCAGGGGAAGATTGGATGTTGAAATATGAGCAGGTTAAATTTGTATCAATAAATACTAAACATAGGATGACATTATTTAATTTCAGTCTAGATTATATATCACTCCTGAACAAATGAATATGATGTATAACTACAGGTTCAGAGCTGCATATTAAATGTAAGAGAAAGAGTGAAGATTTGATGCATGTGATTTAGAATACAGCAAGACAACAAAGTTGGGCAAGAAGAAGACCTACAGAGTGCCTGTGATTTGATCCAAATATTTACACCTGTATGCTAAATAATGTATTAAATAACTGAAATTTATGAAAACAGCAAGAACTGCAGCAAGACAAATTACGTCCAGTATTGGAAATCTCCAATGTATATTAACTATTGAGCAACAACAACAAAAAGCAACACAGTTTAATTCTGCTCGCTGTAAATCAGAAGATTTTGAAGGTGTTTCACTTCTGTGCAAAAATATTGTGAGAACAGGATCACACCTGCAGTTTGTAACAGATTAGGGGTCTCTATAAATACTTCCAATTAGAATTACTTGGTCATACAGTAAAATGGGCCTTAAAGAGCATGTAAGACTGGAATCTAATTTTATTTTCTTTTTTAAAGATTAAGTGATTCTGTTGTCAGTACTCTTGTCTATTCATCCAAGCAACAGTGCGCTTTTAGTTTTAGCAGTATTGCCCTTGTAAACATGGCGGTGTAGGAATATAAATGAGATGGAGTTTGTAGAGAGAGTCACATTCTTTTATTGGACTTACTGATGCAGCTTGCCCTGTGCACCTGACAGCCTGTCTGTTCTTTCCTTGCTTTTTCAGTTGATCTAATAACAATATTACCTACTAACTCTTTCTTACCCATATCCAAAGATAGGGGTTGTTGTGTGCCTGTGTATACGTGTCTGGAAATGGGATACAATGGCAAAATGAGAAAATGTTAACAAAAGTGAATTAAATTCTTAAACATTTAATCTGAAATTTCTCTCAAAAATTTCACAAAATTTTACCTTAAATGTCTTTAAAGAATAGTGACAGAAATGACATTAGCAGAAATTCTCACTCAGTGCATCTTTCACTAGAATCTGCTACTTCAGGGTTCTTCTCTATTAAAAACCCTAGGCAAATTACTGGGATGCATACTCAGGAGCCAAACTAGGGATATTCTCAGTTGATAGAGTCTAGCTAATACATACAACCCATTGTTTTGGACTGTTGTGCTACTTTCCTGTACTTTTTCTTTGTTTACCTGAAATCTCACTTAAAAGTCTAATTTGTTTTTTTAATGAGTACTTAAATTCAAGTAATTCCTTAGTATTCTGCTGGATATTCCTGGATGCTTCTTCAGTGCTGACTTATCTGTGGCCCTAAAGTGGGGGAATGTGTGACTTAGTGTCTTAAAAAACTGTAATACCAATACATTCAATTCTGAGATATTCATCTTGAATCGTAGGGAGCCGATGTCCTGTGACACACTGTTTCAGGATGGCCTGGTGCACTTAGGACTGTACTGATGATCTGCAGCTGCTATAAATGGACCTTACAGACTTTTCTAAATTTGTTTATTTTTTTATGGTTCTTGGCCCAAGTACCACCTCATCAGCTTTTGTAATAGAGATATATTCATCTTGCTTAAACTGGCTTACAAGGCATTTGTGTGTATTCTTTTGATAAGAATGCCTTCCTAGATTTTGTAAAATAAATAAATGTATAAATACAAATTGTAAGAGATGTCAGAAGTAATTGTTTTTAGGTTAGCGAACGTTTACTTTGTGAACTGCATATAGGTCTTGTGTTCCTTTGTTCAGACATTCAGGCTATTTGTCTAAAGTTTTTCCTGTATTCTTTTCCATAGAAGTGACACAGCTAAGTGTGACTTACAGAAAATTATGTCCATAATTTCCAGCATTTATAATAAGAGTTTCTATATGATAGGAATGTCTCGATCCAGTGATATACCATTTAATTTTGTGTTGCCTTCTTAGTGATGTGTGTTTTTTTTTTCTTAAAAATAGTTCTAGAACAATTCTTTAAATGCCATAAAATAGAAGCTTAAGCAGCATAAGATGTGCAAAGATTTTCTGACACAGTAACACAAACAGTGCAGTACTGTGGCAGATTCCTAGCAGCACCTGGGGAGTTCACAGGGAGCAGGGGAACATGTGAGGAGGATGAGGTGCTGAGAGGAAGCACAGCTCTGTGCCCCGTCACCTTCCACCACTGGCCTGCACTGCCCAAGCAGGGGAGGGTTTGGAAGAGTTTGGGAGTGAGAGAGGAGTGGTGAACCTGAGCAAAAGGAGGGTTGGGGGGAAAGTGGTTTTATCTTTGTTTCTCATTATCAAACTATTTCTAATTTTGAGTTTATTTTCCCTAAGTAGAGTCTTTTTTGCTTGTGATAGAAACTAATAAGTGATTTTTATCAAGATTTGTAAGTTTTTCCATCTTACTCTCTTCCCCTACTCTGTCAAAGGATGGGAGGGTGACTGGGACAGGCAGCTAGGCAAGACCCCACAACTACCAGTATGACAGTCTGTTATGTTGCCAGAGAAATTCTTCAAGGAAACTGAATGTTGAGGTCTGTGTCTTCCTATGGCCTGACCCAGAAGTCCAATCCAAAACATGTCATGCTTCCTCTAAATACATATGCCTGCTATTAGCTGTTATAATAATAAGAAATACATGCTGTCTCTTTTCCTCTTGTGCTTCTCTGTTTTGGGTGAGGTCAAAATGAGATTACGGACTGATGAACTGCACTAAGTAAAATTATCCTTTCTCCTGCACCTGCATCAGAAATGCATATTTTTGATCTGATTGCGCGTGAGTTTTGTTCTGGAGTAGGATTGTTTTAATTATCTATTACAATTGACTCATAACAGGAGTATAGGATTTGGAAGGAAATGAAGGAGGGGCCAGGTCATTCTTACTAAATACAGGATCAAGCATGAGGAATTCAAATAGTAATTCTCTATTCCATGAACTACCTAATGGTACATTACATTTTAATCAATTATCTAGGCAGTTTAATATGGCTAGGAGGTATGTGTGTCCAGGAGGCAAAATCAATTAGTATTTTCCCCTGGTTAATAAATGTTAATAAATTTATTAGGTGGAATAAAATAGTTTAATGACATACCTCACTTAACCTAGAAGGAAGTAATGAAATTAGAAGTACTCCCAGTTGTCTGTGTGTATATAGTTTTTCCATACACTCTATTTTTGAATTTAATGCATATATATAAATTGTATAAAACATGCAAAAGCACCAAAATTTTTACCAGATTCATCTTTTGTGTGGATAAAATTCATCCTTAATGGACTTTCTAGTGCCATTGAAGGTAGTAGAGGGAATAATGATATGAACTAGCTTACTTTACCAATCACAGAAGGGTAAAATTGCTTAGTACAGAATAGTGAGAATCAACTCATAGAAAGAAGTATTTCAGACTAGCTTAGAAATGACCTGTCTAAAACTCTACAAGGCTGGAACCAACTTCTTGGTATAGACTTACAGTGATTTTAAAGCAGTCTCCATTTTAAAACAGTAATTACAAAAGGAAGATAGATGTTTTTTTTCTGGGAGGATCACTTGTAAATAGGAAGATAAATATTTGAGTTAATTATGAGAGATTAATTCAGACTATATTCTGGATTTGTTTCATTGTTTTTTTTAATTTATGTACAATGTTTCAGCTGGTTTTATTTTATTATCCTGAACTTACCCCAAGATGTGAAAATACTCTTCCTTCATTTTATTCTTGCATATCTGATTATGTCTCAGCTCTTGGTCGCATTTACCATGCAGTCACATACACAACTTAATGTAGTTATCAGACCATAAGCCTAATTCATCTAAATCATTTCAAATTACTTTGCCATGTTCCTCTTTATTTCCTGTGTTCAGCTCTGCTTTTAATGTTTGAAGTAACAGCATGAAAAGGAAGCAACCCATATTCACCTTCTCGTTTTCTTTTCACTCTCTTTTTTAAAGATCATGGCACTTTGAAATCTTCATACTCAAATGTACACATGCACAGGAATTGAATGTAACTCCTCGCTTAAACTGATATAACGGCTAACAAAAACTGAGTTGCCGTTATTGCACTTGAATCAAAAGTAAAGAAATCACTTGAGTATAATTCTTTTTTTCACTTGAGTATAAATCTAAGGTGCTAACACACAGTCCTTACACTGTAATTAAAGAACGACTACTGAATAGTAGAAATTTACTTCCTGATAAAATCCCGTTATTATCATAAACCAGAAAAGAATTCCTTTAAACTGTTCCTTACTCTGTGTTACCATTATGTGCTCTCACGCTGCTTTTCAGCAACTTCTGATGAAAACTCACTGATTGCTTGAGTGGTTGAAATGAAGACAGCTTTTATGAGCTCCTACACCAAGACATGAAATAATGCCATTCTCAAGAAATTCATGCACTGATGGGCTATTCACATAGCTTGCAAAACATTGAGCGTGTCAGATTTGACCATCACATTCAGCATCGGTTCCTTTGTCAGTCATAACAGAATCCTGGCAAACATGATCCCGCGTGCTGCGTGACCTTACCGGAGCTGCGCCGGTACATCGGCTGCCTGGCAGTCCTGGGGAGCCAGCATGGCAAATCACTAACTGCTTTTGCTGGTGAGACAGATACTCTCTATATTCTATAGAAAGGAAAGTTCTGGTGCAGGTTGGAGTGGGTTATGCTCTCTGGTGCACTTGAGTAGAGCTTGTTCGATCGCGTCTGACGGATGCTGCACCACACCAGATGCAGTGTGTTGCAAAGCAGACGAAAGAACTTGTCACGTTGCATTACCTCAGTAGTTACAAGAAGTTGCTGACAACAGAAGTTTTGCTCAGATAACCAGTGGCTACCTGTTCTCTCAGCTGCCAGAATAACTTTTTGGAAAGCATCATTTGGTGCAGCAGCACTCTGTGTTCTGCTCTAGGGCTTGTCTTGGCTGGTACAAGGTGTTGGTACTGCACTGGGTCAGACTCTTAGAGGCATGCTGCTTAGACCAGCTGGCTGCAGATGTGCTTATTAGTGGCATTTTTATAACTTTTTTTAAACTCATGGATACGTTCTGTTGTGAAAAAGATGTTTTTCAGACCTAGGTCTTCAGAATTAGAATTTTGACTCAAACTTAATGGAGTTTGACATCTAAGCTGAGGTATTGAGCTATTCAAGAACTTCCAAGGATCTGGTTTTAATATGCTTTTCATGCAGAAATCACCTAACTTGTCTTCTATTTTGCTGTTCCCGATCCAGTACTAGAGAATTTTATTGTTCTGTTGAAAGATGAAGCAAATTCTACTTGTAGGATGGGGATTTTTTTGTTTGCTTGCTTTATTTGTTTGGAGTGTGGTGGGTTTTTTTGTGTGTGTATTTTTCTTTCAGTTGCAGTTGAATTTACATATACTTTGTCTTTATGAACAGAGATGTTTATAGTAGGTAACCAGTTTTGAAGAAGAAGGGCAGTTTACCCAGAACCATGTTCTGGAACTTGAAATGTTATGTGCAGGAACAGGGCAGCTAAGGAATTCCCCCACAGCTCAGTTGGATTTCAGCAAGTCAGGTTTCCCAGCCTGGCGTAAAGAAAACTTACTGGAAGTAACCATGTAACAATTTTTTATTTGTAGCATAATTTTCTACTGGAAAACAAATAATGTTAAGGATTGTTGCTAAAGAGTTTTATAATTCTTAGTGCAAAAACATGCTTACAACTACCGCTGTACTGTCTCTCCCCCAGTTTCATGTGTGGACAGAGAGACTGCTCCCTATAACCACAGGGATTAACCAGGCCCTGTCCACACTGCAGCACAAAGGAAAGGAGAATTGCTTTATTCTGCTTCTTTTTTTTTGGAGGGAACACCAACATAATTGCATATTGTGGCACGTGCAGTTTGCCTTTTCTATGCTACATTAGAAGCTTTTAAAACCAACTGATATTAGAGTTCAGCTGCAGAGATCTTCCTGAAGGTGGAATGCCACTGGGGAAGAGGAGCTCTTATATTGCTGCAGTGGTGATGGCTGTTTGTCAAGCGAAATATATGCAGAAAGTGTTGCCGGAGATCTACCTTGTAGTCGGGGTGGGGAAAGTGAAACCAGCCTAAGTGAAATCTGTTGGGATGTTCCTCCTAGTAGACAGGTGGACAAATGAGTGAATAGTTCCTGCTTGTTTTCTTACAGAAAAAAATAAATAAAATAGTTCTCATCAGTGTTATCAGCTTAGCCTCAAAATGACTTTCCTCCCCATTATTGCTTATAAACAAACCTTTATCACAGATAGCTAGCCTGCTGAATTAAGACGCTGTATTAAACAGTATATTGCTTCTGTCAGGGCCGATCGGCTGTTTGTGCAGATAATAATGCCAACTGCAACAACAACAATCAGCTAGTGTAAATTAACTTAACTGTGTGAAATAATGCCTCCTATATCAGATTAGCTTGCTGAATGACTTTATCCTTAAATTAAAGCTTGCTGGGGCGTAATAGTAAATCATTTAAATGGTGCTGGGCTTTTCAGGTAATGTCTTCATATATTACTGTAATTTCAATTCACCAAGGCATGCAGATGGCTGTAGTCTCTGGTTCCTTGTCTCCAAAGCCTCTCCCGTGCTGCCATTTTGTAATTACAGCGCAGGCATGCTGCCTGCTGCTGTTAGATTTCCCATGGTGCACCAGCGGCCAAGGCAATGTATTTTAAAATTATTATTCTTGTGTGGCCCTCATAACATAAATGTAAATCTTTTATGCTAACGCTGTCAGGGGTTTAGCACCAGGGCTCCAAGGTGCTCCGATGTGGAAATCACCAGCAATCTATCAACCAAATATCATTTGGGATCTGGCAAATGACTTGCATTTTGGGAGGACCGTAAGCAGAGCATTATTGTAAGGTTAGAGAGTGATTTTGTTGCTTGCTGCTTGGAAGCCTTGAAGGTGTTCTTTATTTATTCTGTCATTGTACATGGGTGTTTAAGTAAGAAATTCTGCCCCAGCTCAAATGCCCAACGCAGGACTTGATGCAAGCTTACTGTACTTAATATGCTGAAGACAACATCTGAGCAAATAACAGCCTCCAAATTAAAAGCCTAAAAATATATCAACAAGACCAGACTAAGATAGATAGCTGTTATAAAAGCAATATAGAGAAAGAAATTCTCCGGGGTCTGCGATGTGGGATTATTTAGTTCTCCATACTCATGTGCACAGGTTCCGTGATTGCCTGGTATTAAAAATTCAGGTTTTATTGCCTAGTGTTTCATAATTTTTTTTTAATTTGCATTTTATAAAAGGGCAACAAAATCCAATGGTTTGAGAAAGGCTTGTGATCAGTGTTAACTCTGTGCTCAAGGTAGTGCTGCTGCTGAGCGCCACGTGTCGGGGCCGAGTGCTGCTTCCCGACTGACCGGTTCTGGTGTGCAGCAATGGGATGAATGGAAATGAAGGTGCACCCATACATGTATGCACTTGAGAGCAGAATAAAGTGGCTGTAAGAAGATGAAAGCAAATAGTATTGCATCAGCACAACTACAGGGCTTCTTAACGCTGGGTCAGCATTCATGCAGGTAATCCCTGTGCTGTTCTTCCTGGCAGCCTGAGCTGTCTGCTGGCTGACACATCCCACCTAAGTTTCAGTTTTCCAAACACGGAGTTTGCACACCCATTTTCCATGCTCGTTTGTGATGGGGCTTAGGAAAAAAAAAAAAAAAAATCTGCATACTGAAAAGCTGCAGGCCTTCAGGTGTCACGTAAACACAGTCGCGTTTGGAAGCAGAGGCTGGGCTCCTTCACGGAGGTTTCGTACAGCGCTGTGCATAAATCAGCCCGAGATTTTTCTGATATTGTTAGCCCTGGTTGAGTCTGTGTACAAGTAGAGATTTAAGAGTACTGCTTCTGTAGCAGGGAGCAATAAAATTCAGCTGTTGCCATTTCTTCCACCTGAGCACTTCTGAAACTGTGCACTAAGTTTTGCTTCTCCCATGGTAGTTGTAACCCCCTTGCAAATTGCAGGTCAAAGCACATTAGTCTCTTTACGCAATGCACAGGTAGAGAAAACAATCCTAACATTTGTAAGCAATTGTGGCACGTTGTAGCTCTGCAATCCCCAGGAAAGCACAGAAAAGTGCTAGGTCAATTGCCTCTTGTCGTTTGGCTTCTCTCCAAAATTTGCCTCTTGTCTTTTGGCAACCATTCAAATCTGCTTGGACAACACACAGCAGAGCATTTTGAGGCTGGGCACACACAGTGCCACAAAGCGCTTTTTCTCGGGTTTTATATGATGATGTATGTGCAGCCCAACCCACATGACTGAATCGTTCCTCTCCCAGATGGACACTCAGAACTGAAGATTCTTCAGAAGGTTCTGCTGAGCCCGATCTATTTCTCTGCCTGTGCTGGAGCATATTGGACTCGCTGCTGGATAAAACAGTGGTCTGTGCTAAACTGATTGATCTACTTAAAAACAGAGACGTGAATAAACAGTCCTATCTTCTCATCATGTATCTCCATCAGAAAAATAAAGAATAGGGATAGAATCTTTTTTTCTTATTATTTTTTTCAGACTATAGGGCAAAGCAGAAATTTCTTTTATGGGTGAGAATTCTCATGAGTCTGGTGTTCTGGGGATGTGGCAAGTTAACTGTTAACTATAACATAGTGTTGTTAGCTATAACAACACTAAAACCCTTTAAAACTGGACAGCAGAGAGATATTGCAAAGATAATCACAAGTATCACGACCATTGTCATGCTCTATTTAGATATCACAGTGACCATTACTGGCTTTTATTTTGGTTTCCCCTTATCCACTCCTGATTTGTGTCAATACTCTTTTGTTTGTCGGTATAGCTTTTTTTTAATTTGTATCTCATAAACTACCTTTTTGTATTCTCTTCTAGAGATGGGCAGCATGACAGTGCCATGTTATTCTGATTCTCCTTGTTGGGATTCCTAGTAAAAGTGCACGTAATGAAAGTGCCAAATGCCAGCATTATCAAGGAATTTGGATTTGATGTATGATCCCACTCTGTTTCTGGGTCATGAGCCTGAACTAGTGCGACTTGCACAGCATTGCAGCTCCAGTAACAGGAAGGCTGAATGGCTGAAGTGAGCTGAACTACTCCTTTCTGTACAACCTGATCTAATTGCTGCTGGCCATCTCAACAGTACACCCTGAGGCCTGTATGCATACTGACACTGGAAATATCATGGACTGATTGGAGTGGAAACAAAGCATGGTGTAACATGCCACCTTGTAAAGCTTTTGTGCCACCTGTGTAGCCCATAGGATTTCTCCTAGATAGCACTTCTTAGTGTCACCTAAAGTCGCTTAAGCTTTTCTGTCTGCCTTGGGAGACTTTTGTAGACCCAGCATTAGATCTTTCTCAAATTGATTTTCAGAAAGTTTCCACACATTGGAATTTAACATTCACAGACCTACCTCACGCAGTCAGTTTTTTTGATAAAATGCTGCATTTCACATCTCTCTTCCAATAACCCAGGCAGGGTACGAACATCTGCTGCTAGAGTCTATGGCACTTTGTCTTATGTGTTCCCATTTCCAGCCTTGCCATCACCTGACCTTGGCACTTAATTCTTCAGCAGTCATTATTCTCTGTAGGAAGTCAGCACACTAAAACAACCATGCAAAATTTTGAGTACCACCATTTCAAATTTATATTGTTGCAATCTGCAGTAAAGTCAGATGAGAAAATTTGTTATCCATCTTCTTCTGAAATTAGGAAGGATTCTGTGTGTCTTTCCATTTCAAATGTAAATGTAGTAGCATTTATCATCTTTTTAATCTTATCTTCTGTACATGTAATAGAAAACTGGTCCCCATTCTATGTTGTTTTTTTTTTTGCTTTTTTTTTTAGTATTTTACTCAATATAAAAATACCAGTGATAGCAAGTAAAATCCCTTTGCTTTCAGTTACTTAAGCTAGCAGGACATGGTACATCGGGGATAATATTTGATAACATAATTCTTAAGAAAATCTCGGATCCTCTAAGACTAATGAATGGGTAAAAAAGGAATTTTTTGAAGTTATGTTAAAAGAGAACTGTGATAAAAGGAAAGTAGTGCTGAAAATTATCCATCTCTCATTGAATTGGCTGGGATTTGGACAAAGGAAATGCTAATCGGCAATCAAATGTCATAGGAAGCTTTGTTTTATACCCCAAAGAATATTTATTTGGAGGGTACACTGAAGAGCATTCTGTGCTGACTTTCCAGTGTGAGCTGACTGATCTGATTTACTTTGTTAGTATGCTATTGCCCTGATGTAAGTGAAGGAAATCCTGGGTTACAGTGGAGTAAAGAAAAGAAGACTGCGATCCTTAATGTCCACATGTAGTTCACTTAACATTTTCTTATGTTTTTCTATTTTTTTTTTTTCCTGTAGAAAATAAGTTTGGTTTCTTTTGTGCCTGTGATTTCATTTATTCCTGACAATTATTTACAGCCCTCTCTACTGCTCTAATTTGGACAGAACTGGAAAAAAAATACTTGGGGGGGGGGGAGGAGAGAATCCCATTGAAATGCATGCATTTGATTAATTTACATCACTGCTTGCTAGGGAAATAGATGGAGCGGTTAATGGATGAACACCTGCTATTGGGTATTCATGTGTCCTTACTAAGCCTTCAGAAGCCTAAGAAGATTTTATTATCATTAGCTAATTGAAACTGAGTTCAAAATAAGAAATAGCGGCTATCATTTTTCCTAGTGCTAAAGCGTAGATTCCTTCCCCAATCATTGTTTCTAATTGTAGTTCATCTGCTTATTACACTTTCCTTCTTTTTCAAAAGACCTCCTGGAAACACTTTTGTGTGTAGGGTGTTAGCTGAGAGTAGATCAATTGCAAGCTGATTTTCCATAATAATGGAGATTGTATCCATTTCTTTTATATATTGGAAATTACACTGATTCTGATTTAACCACATGGGTTCAAGTGCTGCCCCTTCCACCCCACTGTAAATCATGTTTTTTGCATTTCTGTGTCACTGGAAGTCAGCAGAATTTCTGCCTGTGCATCCGTGGATCCAGAATTTCCCCTTAACTTATATAATAAGAGAGCTCTTTTTTCCTCCTTTTCTTTTCTTTCTTTTCTTTTCTTTTCTTTTCTTTTCTTTTCTTTTCTTTTCTTTTCTTTTCTTTTCTTTTCTTTTCTTTTCTTTTCTTTTCTTTTCTTTTCTTTTCTTTTCTTTTCTTTTCTCTTCTCTTTTTTT